>JAVFHW010072366.1:61332-95768 GCA_032159205.1 Eurystomus glaucurus suahelicus
AAAAAAAAAGAAAGAAAGAAAGAAAGGAAGAGGAGAGGGAAAAGGAAAGATAAAAAAGCGGAAACCAGATAAAGGGCATACACTTCTGGTGGTGGATATTTGTGACTAAAGTGGGCTGAAACCTTTTTCTTTTTTTTTTTTTTTTTTAATACTGATTGCATTTCTTGAGCTGAATAAAAATGAAAGAAAAAGGAACTTTAATTAATGGGATGCCTTTTGATTTGTAGAGCAAAACTGCCAGAGCAGATGTACCAGTAAAGAGGATTAGATTGTCCCTTCTCTGACGCACTGAAAATTTCTTTTTCCCCTTGTAGTAACCCCCATTGAGGAGAGGTTGTCTTTAGTGTCTAAGATTCAGCACTGCTAAAGAAACTGTTGTATTTGGGTACAATGGGCAGCTCTCACAAGACTAGACAGAATATGTGAGGAGAGAGCTAATATTCCTTTAAATCCAAGGTTGATACCACTTTAGTATTTAGAGAAGTCTAAATAAAAGAGAATTTCTAAGTCTAAGTTCCTTCAAATCTCGTCAAATATTTATTAAAGTGAATCCTGAAACAACCATGAATAATGTTTATCCTTTTTAAAAGCTCAAACAAGTTAGATAAACAATCTGGAACCTATTTTTGCTTTATTCATATTAGTGCATCAATTTACCTGTTTCTCAGATCTTTGTCTCTGGCTGAAGTTCTCCGTTAAGCAGCGTGAAACAATGAAGGGCACATTCAACTGGTGAATTTTATACACACAAATTAGGTTTGATTAACAAATTCATTAGGTATTCCATTTTCAATATTTTAAATTATGTTTTCAAAACTCTAGTTTGAAGAAAAACTGATCTCCACCTCACTTCTGTTTATTTAACTTCCTTTACATTAGTTATGGGATAAGCTATATATTAAAAAATCTTTTTTCCTAGCGCTTACTTAAGTTCATTTTTAGTTTCTTCTTTACTGAGAAGACACAAAAACCCCCAGGTTGTACTGGGAACATGTAACTGGCTGAGCAGTGCACATGTTAAGGTGGCGAGTATGGAGCAGCCTAATTTATCCAAAGAGAAACTGAATGGCTGCAGGAATCAAAAGAAACACTTATATGCTTTCTCATGTGTTCCGTTCCACCTATAAACAACACATTTTCTAAAGTGAAAGTGTGCCCAAAAAAGAGGGGCAATGAAGCATTTTAGTGCTTTCTTTAATCATTTCCTTTGAAGGAAAGGGAAAAAAAAGTGAATTTTTTCAGGCTTCAGTGCTTAATTCTTGTCTTTTTGGACGACTCCTGAAATGGAGCAGGCACACGGGGCTTTGGTTTACATTCCATTTCCTTTTCAAGGGATAGTAACTCTGGACTATATTTATTCCTGCCTTAGCCAAGGGGTAACCTTGATATCAGCTTTCACAAGGATGTACCCAAAAACATGATCTTAATGCTTACTGGTTGGTCAGCTCATAATGTTCTTCCCTGCCTGGTATTTTCCTGTTGTTAGATGGAAAAACTCTTTTTTTTTTCAGGCAGAAATATATTGCTGCTTTACCCAGAATGACTCTTCTGTTGTAAAATTATTTGAAACAGTTAAAACTCTCTCAGCAAAATGCAAATGTTCTGATATAACCAAGTCACAATAAAAAGGCAGTAAAGCACATTTGTACTCTAAAGCTAGAAAAGAAATTTAAGATAGGTAGTAAAAAAAGTAACATTTTTGGCAATGTAGTTTCAGAAGTCTCTCAACATCTTCTCTGACATGAACAGGAGACATCCTACTTCAGAGGAAATTTTACATAGGTAGGAATATTCTACCTATGTAAAATTCTGATTTTTTCTGGCAGTGCTCACAGGGAGCAGTCTTCTATTCTCAGCAACAGTAGATATTTTCTATCTAGACTTCCAAGCACCTACTTGAAATGAAAATACTAAATACTTACCATGCTCCTTATATACTATTGGGGCACTGCAACAGATAATGAAGATACAAAGAAAATTTTTAAAAATGTGATTGGTGCCCCAGGAATTTTATTTTAGGTCTAACATTTTAGGCTTTTTTTGTAAATCAGTAGGAGCACTCAGTGACTTGTGTTATCAGTATCTTTGCTCTGGAACACAGCCTCCCAGGGGTGAGAGCAACGGTGACCAAATCCTTGAAATTCAGTTCCAGGGAAAGTAGCAGGAATAGCTTTCATTGTCAGTGTAGCTCAGTAAATCATCATTTGACAGCAAGTGGGGTAAGGCTTGGGACAACACATCTGCCAAGACAGACATGAGGAAGAAGGAGAATAGTAAAGCAAAAAGGAGCTAGGCCAGAAAGACACAAAGACATCAGCAGTTAGAGCCAGAAGTATGTAACACTGATCCTCCTCACTTCACAGGTTGGGACACATGATGATGCCAATGCTGTCCTTTTGAAAGAATTATGAAAATAATAAACACGATCATTGGGAAAATTTTCTTCTTGTGTTGCTGTCCTCTTGTCTTCATTTAAAGCCAACATTGACAAAGGACAGGGATCCCCAAAATTTTGTTCCTAGAAGGCTACTTTGGTCAGTCAGGCTGGGGACATCATAGCAAATGACAGAAATCCTCCACCACCACCCCCAGCAACATGAAGGCCATTAACAAACCACTACAGAAAGTCCTCTGTGGGTGAGAGTGTGTCCCTGGAGTCCCTCTAAGAGCCAGTTAGTGGGTGATTTGGTGAAGTGAGGCTGCCATGAGCTCTGAAGACCCTGGACCCCATATGTCCAGCGACAATCTTCAGTTTCCAAACAGCTGGAAGAGACTCCAACCTCCGTGATCACTCAGTCCTCTGAGTAATGAGCACAGTCTCATAGGCTGCCCCTCTGAGAGCCATGTACAAAAGACCTGCAGGCCATAGATGATTACAGTTTGACATTGCCAGGGCTTCTGTAAAAATTACTTTCAATATACCACTTCTGCCATGTTTACTTCCCCAGAATAGTTTCTATTGCCAAATGTCAAAAATAGTCAAAAGTCCAATGTTTTCTTTTGTCAAAAATCTCCTCTTCTGGTGCACAACTTGGCCATTAATTGTTCTCCCACTGCATAAGTTACGAGGTGGCTTAGGCAATGACATTGAGAAGTTTAAGTCCTGATGACACATTTTAAATTTGTTTCTTCTTGCAAAACAGATTATACATATACTTGGCATAATACTTGCTACTGTAATGTCAGAAACATTATATTGGCATCAAAAGTATGTACGTCTTTTACTCACAGAGACCTACCCATGGACAGTACATACATCATTGCCAAGGAATGAGAGCTTTTATTTAGCCAACTGTAAATCCTGTAGAACACAAATCAAAAGTCAATAAAGGAAATTGGCAAGTCAAGTCATCAACAGCAACTTCATGATTGTATTAAGTTGTTTCTACAGCCTCTCCAACGTCAAGACTGTGCATGGGTTTCAGTGATGGATGTAATGGTACAACCAGCATGCCATTAGACAAGTTATCTCAGGGAAAGTGCTTGCCAACCCCAGCTGCTTCCCATGTGTACACAGTCTGCAGTCCTTTCTTCCACACTTAGCTTACATACCAACAGTGGGTAAAAATGAGCACATGGCTTATTTACCAGGGAAGAGTGATTCACTGCTCTCGCCTTCCCAGCAGGAGTTTGCTTGGTTGTGTACATCCAGCTGTTGATTGCTACCCTCAGCTTTGAAACCTAGGGTGAAAAAAAATGAAGTGAACTTAAGATTGTCACCTTTTGGCAAAAATTGCATAATCTTACAAAATTTTATAACATCTCTACAACAGATCCCTAAACTGCCCATTCTAAAACTAATTAGATCATTACCGCATAGACATTTTCCAGAGCCTCCACCACCCTGTATCAAAAATCCAAGACTGGCAGAGACAGGGATTGCAGTTCATAGAGTGCACAGATTCCAAAAGCAAATATGTAGACTCATTTTAAGAAGTTATTGACATTTTAATTAGTAACACGATTGTGGCTATGAAGTGTGGGTGTAGTAGCACTCCTGTGATAATGATGAGATGCAGAGGAGTCAGGCAAGGAGTAAATTTTCTTCTCCCATAGATTTTCCTAGGTGTCACTAAGATTTTCTTCTAGTTTATTCCTCTTTCATTTTCACCATGAGTTTTCATGTACAATTCTACTGTGGATGCTTCAATTTTTTTAATGCAGTATTTATCATTCATGAACATAAAGACTGGCTATAAAATTGTGCTTTTGTTTCTTTAATTCTAAGTATAATATTTATTAGGAGGGAAAACATAGCTTTTTAATATCCAGCTATTGAAAGAGATACAAAGCATGTCTTCCTTTATACTGGTTTTGTTATATCTGTAGTGGCAGAACTAAACCTAGCATTTTGGTCTTGTGCATGGAAATTGAATTAGCAACACAATGTAATGCGAATAAGTTTATCACAGTCACATTTCCATAACAGCATTGCAACCACTTTACTTGCGCTTGCTGTGTAATTAAATTCATGATTCAGCCCGTTTTGTTAAATTACATTCATGCCTACATATGCAAAGACCTGATTCTTTTGCTTTTCTTTTTCTTTTTTTTTAATTCTGGAGCAGAGTTAAGATGGAACCAGTTAAATCAGTGCTTGCTTATGAAGCTCTTTTGTATTCACAGCTCCTCTCAAATACTGCAATATGAGCAATGATACAACAGTTGGATACAGAGTGAGTTTATTCTTATCCCCTTTTTAATGAAGAGACTACAAACTCAATTAGACACGTAATTCAGGCATAGACACACTTCCGTTTCGGGTGCCTGCCACCAGCAGGAGGGAGCAGAAGAGGAAATCCTGAAAGTGGAAGGGCTCCACCCCTTTACACAGAGGAGAACGTTGGCTTCACTTGCCTTATGCAAACTGCACCATCCTTTGCATGGTGCACTGTCAAGGGAGCTGAGTACACTGTTACCTAGGACACCACAGGGCTGGGGGACTGGCCACCCTTCAGTATGGCCTGAATGAAATCAAATCCTCCTCAGATAAAGACCTGGATTCAGGGTTTCCTATTCCCAAGAATGAGCACTAACTGGCAGCGTATGATGCAAAGAGGACACGACTGCTGCTTGCAGTTCAGCGTGTGAAACCGTTACTTGTCTCCTCAATACCAGTGTACATGAGTGTCAAGAAGATTTTTTTCAAGGCTTCCTTCAATTACATGCCTAGGAAGATCAGTGCCTAAGGGTTTACATAGGTAGCTAGGCTGGAAAGCTGCCACCCTGTTTCATCTATCTTCCACAAGAAAGTTTTATTTGTGTTTATCGTAAGATCCAATTCTGCCAACGTTGAATAAGCACCTTCATCTGTGAGCAAATCCATAAAAATCAATCAACTCTTCTCACATATTGAGGTTCAGTTCAATATAACTCTGAGTAACAGAGTCGTGGCCTTCAAGAAAATATGACACACTGTATTCCCCGCCCCCTCCCCCCCCCAAAAAAAAACCCAACCCACTGAACATAGACTTTCTGTCATTGAATCTTCTTCTTTTCAAGGTTCAATTATTCTTTAAAATGTGTTTTAGAAGAACTCTGCCATTTTCAAAATCTGTAGTTGCCATCAGGGCACTTTATATCCCCGAATGAAAGGTCAGGACATATTCTAAATTGGTATCAATTGGCAAAAATCCATGAGCTTCCATGGAGCTAAGTCTATTTACATCAAATGCCTTCCTGGCCTTTTCAGAACAAGATTTTATTGTTATTATTATTATCATTTTAAAGGCTACCAAGGCAGCAGTATTTATGCAGTTCATTTCTTGAAACTCATGTCTGCAAAGAGAAAGAAAAACAAAAAAACCTCTACTTTCTCTTCATTCATTTTCTAATTAAATACACATGGAGAAAATCGCCACTCTAAAAATAATTGGCTATATATTCTTGTTCTTGCAAGCATGAAAAATTTTTCAGCAAACATGATTGCATGAAATGCCCCTTATAATAGGCTCAGTGGCTCTCACAACTAATTGTGACATTATATCATAGGAAAAAGTCCATAATGCTCCTCCACCACTGAACCAAAGAAACAATCATATTAATATATGCACAAAAGTTACCCTCAAGCTAAAGCCCTGCCTCTTGCTCAGAGCCTGAAGCTGCTGCTCTGCCCCTGTTGAAGGGGACAGCATTCAGACCAGAGTTAGAACAGCCATGTTATGTCTAGAACTATTTTACAGGATGAGGAGCACGTATGCTGTCCCTTGGCTGCCAAATACAGAGACCTGGGGATTTACCCCCACTCCGTAGCATCGAGAATCGTGGTGTGCAGTGAAATGCCATTTACCCTGTCAGGGTGACCCTGCACATGGAGTGAGGAGGCTCTCACAGCTATGGCAGGGTTCCTCCTGCTGACAAACAAGTGTCTCGCTCTTGGGCTGAGTTCCCATAGCCGCTCCTGCTCACAAGCAGCACAAATTAACACGGGTCTGCAATAGCAGGCGCTCAGTTTTAGACAGACTAACTGTTTCCAGGCAACACAGTGACCCTTTTTGTTCAGAGGTATCGTTTTGTTAACTGTAATTGTATATACCATCTCCGTTTTAATGAAAGACACCTAGTAAATTATACAGGGAAGCATTTCACTGAGGGGAACACAGGCACCCTGAGAAACTCCAGCTGTTACTCAGTAGGATTTATTATTCATATGCCATCCTGGTTTTCTGTGAGGCACTTCACATTGCAATAAAGCAGAAAGAAAAGATGCTATCAGTTGACATCTTGCAACTCTGGATATAAAAGTTTAACTGTTTGCTCCTGTGGTCTTCAGGCAGGTTGCTCTTGGCTTAATAGGGTTTTTTGCTTACTAATGAATAGTTTACAATAGGTGACCAAATAAGCCCAAGAAAATCTCTAGTATAATAAAGGTCTTCATTTTTCTGATGGGTAGCATCAAAGCTACACAGTAGCTTCTCCTTTTTTCTAGAAAAAGGCATAAGGATATGACAGGTCAAGAAAAGTGTTGCTTGCCATCGACAGGCAAAAGCACATGCTCATGTGCCTGATCCAGCTGTGTTGTTAATTGAGGGTCTTTGCAGAAGAAATAGGAGGTGATTACAGCTCATAGCTATTCACGTACATGCAACAAACAGGGAGAGGGACCATAACAAAAAAGTAGGAGAACGAGATTAAAAAAAACTAATTAAATTCCCCTTCCTTTCTTTCTCATGTCTGGCTGAATTCTGCCCTGGGTGCTCTGGTACCAGAGAAAAGCTTGAAAACCCAGTCAGAGACAGAAACTAACCTGCCTACCCACAGCACCCTGACATCACAGGCTTCAAACACGAGCAAATGCACTGATAGACTGTGAGAGATGAGCCCAGATGACCTACAGTGCAGATGTCTGATTTCATGGGACACCATATTGTATGAACATTCTCAGCCCAGCTAAACAAATCACCTCTGATATTTTTCTAGGATATTCTTTGTTGAAAACTGTACTTTTCAGAGATGGCGCATCTGGGGACGTATTTTTGCCCACTGATCAGTGCTTTGCAGACCAGCTAAGGATGTGTATAAAGAAAATAATTTCCCATACACTGCAGAGAATGAGTGACAATTGAGGATAAAAGAATTGGCATCACTTTAATTAAGCCTTCAGGTCTGTGAAATGAAAACACTGGATTCATGATTAATAGCCAAAACACATAATGTTCTCTTCAAAAAACAAAGTGGCATACTAATCAATAAAGCCATGGATACTAGGAGAGTGGGCAGAGCTGTGGTGAGTAAGGGAGAATTACGGTGCCATATGGCAGCAGAGTCCACACAGAAAGAGCAGCTGCAAATCCACAGCAGCAGCAGCGGCAGCTGCTGGAAGGGACTGAGGGACAGGGAACCCCTGAAAAAGCCCTGGAATAGAAAAATATGATGGTGTGGCAAGTGCCCATGCAGCTATAATTACTCCTAGAGTTTTAAGCATGGATTAATCACTATCGCTAGACACTGAAGTGAAGTGGTGCAGGGCCATAGGGGTATTTTCCTGGTTATGACTCTTTTGACCTTCAAGACCTCTCAACTGGCTCTGCCATGTCTCTGTGTCCTGCCCCTCCATCCTTGCCAAGACGACTCCTGTGCTTTTATCACAGGAAAATAATCCTGAAGAATCAGTTCTGCACCTAATCTGGAAGTTTCCTATATATAGCTCTGCAATTTAGAGTTTCAGATGTGATACACAACCAACAATAGAGCAAAGGAGCCACAAGTCAGTTCTCAGCTTCCATGCTTCAGTCCCTCCTGGCTGCACCTACTTCTAGTGAGGGAGAAAGAGAGACACACGCAGATCTGTGTCAATCTTTTACTAGAGGGTTTCTCCACCCAAATAAATGTTGCAGTAGCTTCTCTTATGAGTATACAAAAACCTGCAACATTTCTAACACCATAGAAGGAAACACTGTGCTAATTAAACTACAACCCCTTACAAAAGGAGGCTAGGACTATTTTAACTATGATTTCGTGTTTGAATGTGCATGTAGCTTTTAGAAAAGCAGCCAACCTTAAAGAAAATTCCCAGAAATGGCAAATCCATCAAAACACTGAATAAGTTGTTCCTCTGCTTAATTAGCCTCAGCATAATATGCTAATCAATAGTAAATAATTGCTTTTTAATGGCTACCACTCTGTGCAGCCTTTAATTATCCACAAGTTTCCTGCAAATCATCGCCATCTCCAACCAAGCAGTAACATGCTCACTAATAGCTCTGAAGCTTCGTAAAAATCTTTGGTGATTTGGCTGACTCATCCAAGAAGCTCAGCTTTGTCCCTCCAAAGTCAGGTACTCAGAGCAGATTAACATACTTGGAGAAGATCTGACTATAGATGGGGGAAAAGGCAAGTTTCATCTATATTTATCAGGCAGAGTTTGGCTTTTGCATAGCTTTTTTTCTCTTTTGCTTAACAGATGCATTTCATTTGTGATGAAATTAGTTATGTCCTCATTTCATTTTGTATGTAGTACATATGGGAAAAGGGTTCCATGTGGCAGCAGTGATCTTAACAGACGCATCCTTTTGGGCAATCATGGGCTTTTAATGGAAAAAGTGCTGAGCGAGATGCCAGGTACCTTATCTTGATGGAGCAAATTCATTCTGAAATGAAAGTTTAGTTTGTCTCCAGTGTTCCTTATTTATGATGTTAGCTGTTGGCATCCTGCATCACAAACAATCTTTAACTTAAAGATACTCACATCAGATACAAAAACAGGGAATTGGAACTCAAATCAGTTAATAAGCACAGTCCATTAAATTGCCAACCTAACCCATGACAAGTGAGATTATAATTGCAGTATATTCTTCATCTATCACTCATTTCTCTTAAGGGAAATTATTATTGCTTTTACATGGAGTCATCAGTCAGACTTAAGGATGCCTGATGAACTGCGATAAAAGGAACATAGGAAACATAAAGAGTCAAGTCATTCATTACTTCCTCTTGTACACCACTTGTAGACAAGGTGCCAGCTGCAGGAAAATCTCTCTCTGCCCCACACTTTAGTTGCAATAGGCCCATTATTCAGTGCCAGGCTATGGTTTCCTAACTTTCCGGCATCAGCTTAACAGTAGCGTCAGCTGGGCATCATGCCATATACATCAGCTATGCCTCATTTACCCTCCTGCTCCCAATTAGCTCGATCATGATGATAAAACCAGGAGAAAGACCTTTGGATAGAAGGCACATATTTATTTGGCCAACAGTCTAGTAAAAGGAAGGAAGGATGGGGAACTCATAAAGGGGAGGAAGGATGGATTGTGATCTTGGCTGTTCTGCAAATGCTCTGCGTGACTGCCACTTCTCTCAACCTCCTCTTCTCCTTCTCCCCCCCCACCCCTGAATTGGGATAATTCTTTGCTTTGCTCATGGGAGCCTTGTGAGCCATTCAGATACCACAGTGACAAGACACAGGAAGGACTATAAATAAAGGAGTTCAAGAACTTTAAATAGCAGAATTAAACACTTGTGTTCACAGATCTACAGTTACTTGCTGATGTCTGTTCATCAAAAATCTGTGTTGAATTTCATGTCATCATATTTTGTTCGCTGTGGTTGTTAGGCTGTGAAGCAATCATCTCAGCTGTAATCCAAAAAGCTGAATGTGGTTATTTTGGGTAGAGGAGAGAAACCTTCTGCTTTAAGACCTTTGTGCAAGAGTTACAAGCCACAGCAATATAGCTGTGAGAGAGAAAGCTCGCTGATTTATCCAGTAAGTAGTGTTTGCACTAGCATGCAGGAGCATTATTCTTTACAGAGATCCCTAGATTTCAGATACAAGCAGGGCTTGCCATATGCTGGACAGGAAAGGATAATTTGCAATTCCCTGCTAGGGACTTTGTGGTATTATCTAGTAGGGGAAGGACAGATGACTTAAAAGCATGGTAGGAGAAATGTTGTTCCTAATTCCAGGGCAGAGAAATTGAGAAAGAGATGCTAAATACCTCTCCAACAGCTACAAAGAAAATCTTCACCTGGAAAAACTTCTGATTTCCTTAATTTTGGCCCTTCTGCTGCTTATCCTCTAAAAAAATCCTTTCTCCTCCGTGATTAATGGTCTTCTGAAGAGATATATTCTTTTTGAAAATAACCAAATCAAATTAATGTTGTGTGAAGTCTTCCAGTAAATCTGTGTCTTGTCTGGTCATAATGGACATTCAAGGCTGGCACAGCCAGTCTGAAGGTGCCAGCACCCAACGCAGGGTGTATTGCAGCCTCAGAGCATGGTGACACAGAAATAGACAAGGTAAAGAATTTTTTCAAACTGAATGTCTGTCTCTTCCAGGTCAGAAAAGTGGTTAAAGTCAGCTGAAGATCTCATGTGATCAGGCGTAGTTCCTGTCCCTTCCTACCATCATTGAAATGGTCAAGTCGGGACATGAAATGAGTCTTGTTTCCTCATCTGGACCTCAGGCATTTGTCATAGTTTGTTATTTTGGCTCTGACCCTGTATTCATCAAAATGAGTGACAGTAGAAGTGAAAAAGAGAAAGATCAACATGTGATGCCATTTTAATGCCATCTGGTAGCAAGTATGGGGATGCATATGGGCAAAACACTATTCAGAAGGCTTCTTAAAATGTTTACCTACAAAGATCTGCTAGTTCACTGGTGCAATCTTTCCTAGCAAGAATAATTATCAGAATGGCTATATCCTTTAAAACTCATTACAGTATTTACACCTACATTATTTAAAAGTGATGTCTGTGTTCCACCTAAACAAGCTTTCTGTGGGAGGCACTGAATAGAGTGTAAATGGCTTACAACACCTATGTATTTGTATGTGACTTCCATTCTCCTGATTCAAAGACTGAATTTGTGGTGTGTAGCAAGGAGATATCCTGCTATTCGACTTCATCAAAAGTTTCAGTTATTCTTTAGAGACCAAATTTAAATCAATACCAAGTCTGTAGAAATTAATTTCATCTGCATTGCCATAACATCTCAGCCTCTGTTTATTTTCATGTTTCTTTGCAAATTGGAAGAGTAAAACATTTGTTTCTTTCTCACAGTCATATTTCCAATCATGTTCAAAATTAACCCTAAGTTTATTTGAGAGCCTTAGGTTCTTATTCAGAAGACTGATTTTCATTCTTGGAAGCATACTTAGAAACACCTACCCAATCTCATTCTAGGATT
Source organism: Eurystomus glaucurus suahelicus (assembly GCA_032159205.1). Lineage (NCBI taxonomy): Eukaryota > Metazoa > Chordata > Aves > Coraciiformes > Coraciidae > Eurystomus > Eurystomus glaucurus. The sequence continues at coordinate 72,960 of JAVFHW010072366.1, forward strand.
CATGTGACCCCATTTGTCTTTAAAGTAACCATCCACAAGGTATGTACTGTTATGCCTTGAACACGTTCCCAACTTTGCTTACACAAATTAATGGCATTCACTCTCAAGTTTGCAGAATTGGGTACTGAGTTTCTACATGATCTGAGTATGTAATGTAAGTATCTAACCTCCAGCAAACCATTACAGCGAAAAGATTTAGTTTGTTAAAGAAATAATACTACTCCTCTTACTAACATCCCAAATCTTTCTTCCACTACCGTGCACAAGATAGCCTGCCAGTGGAAAAGACACATCCTGATGTCACCAGTATTTGGAATGCTTTCCATTTTTCCTTCAGTAGATTTTCTACCAGGGCATTGCAGACCCAAGCATTCTGTCATAATTCCTGAAATAATGAACAAGGAGATCATTTAAGCTGAGCAAGTCTCTGAATACACCCATTGCTCTCTAACATGGGAACATCCACAAAATGGGACGGTTGTGCAATGGCATTTGTACACAATATTAAATAATCTGGAACACTATATGAAGAATATACCAAAAGTCTCGGACAGGATGTCTCCTTTGCAGCCAAAAGAAAATGCTGGTTTTCAGCTGAAATACGAAGTGGAAGAAATGCTTGCTTTCTTAAAAAAGTACATTGGTGCCAAACATTTTGGAGACATTGTTGAAGAACAGTCCTTCCTCACATAGAGGTTATCCCTGTGATGCTGCCAAGGTCAGTGCCTGAGTGGGTGATTTGCCAAGTAAGTGCCAGTTGTGTAATATATGCTGTAGCAGGCATGGAAGCAGATTTTACTTTCACACCCGCCTTCTGAATTGGCATTCTCTGCCTCTTTTGTGCCAATGTTGCTTCTCTTTCCCATTCTGTGCCCCCTCTTTTCACTGAAATGCCCTCTCCCCTCACATATAAGCTGAATGTCCCATTGTTTGCTAGAAAGCAAGACTTGCTGAATATGGATTTTATGGAAGTCACACAGGAAAGACAGACTGTATTACTTGCTACATACCTTATCCACATGGTGACCCTACCAGGAGTATATTATTTTAAAAACTAAGAATCCTCTTATTTTGTCATATGTACTCGTCTATCTTATATAACAGGGATGAAAATATCTCTTCATTCTTCAGGCACTCCTTTTTCTTGTCAACCCATTCTATCTTCACGATTGTCTAAATTTTCCTTCAGTTTTTTTCTCTCCCAAATCTTGACTGTCTTCGGATGCCTTCCTTCTAGGTTTGCAAATTTCCAGGGATTAGATAAATATTTTCCTACTTTTCAGTCCTTAACCATATGTTTTTGGTCAAGCCTGTAACAACTCCACACAGAACTTAAGCTCTTCTTTCTGAAAGCTGACACTTAAGTGTATCCTCTGAAGTAGGCAAACAGGGTATACCAAAGACTTTTAGAAGCAAGTTTTAGTAGGCAAGTAGGTTTATGCAATCAGATGATAGAAATTGTTGGACAGTATTAGAAAGTTTCTGAAAGTTAGATATATCTTTGCCTAGCTGAGTTGGAGATTGAGATCCCTGTTTTGTGTGTGTCACTTTTATTCCAGGCCAGCTATAAACCACAATGTCCTCCTCCTTTTCTATGAGAGCAGGGCAGGATGAGCAAGCTGAACAGGGACTGTATCTTTAAAGTCCCATATCTACCCCTCAGTGGCTAGAGTAGATCAGCCTTGCATCTTTTGAAGTTGCAAAGGATTCCTTCCAAGATCCAAGAATGTGCTGAGGAACAATAGTTAGTTTGAGGGTTTAGATGTACATACAGGTTACCTCAGCTGCACAGGTCTTCACTCGTCAGTCAAGCAGCTGTATTAGTCAAGATATGCGTTCTGATCCTGAGGCAAGCATTAGGTGTTTCAACTTAGCTTGCATCTCTTTCACTGTGGCCTAATCCAACTCAAGCTTCTTTTTCCTGTTATCCCAGGGCGTGTATGTAGGCAATTACTGTCACTCAGCTAATGCTTGGTCAAATGTTATATATAGTAACATGATGGGGTGTGGAAGCTCTGAGTCATAATACCTTTATTGAATATCTCTAGGACAGATCACTTAAACTGCTCCCTGGCTCAGGAAAGGGCCCAAATGTTAAGCCAACCGAGTAGCATGTATTAAAGTATTTTGTGTACATCTCTTAGCCAGAAGAGACAGAAGGGACCTCATTGTGTAGGGCTCATCAAGCCTCCAGGGATTTGTGAGATCCAATTAATACATCCTCTCAAGGGTGGCTGCTGCCACTGCAGTCTTATACCTGCACAATGTCAGTGGAGTCTTTGGCATGCAATGATTTTGCCATGGGGAGTTCTACTTAGGAGAATTTTTCTTTGGAGGCAAGTATTAGTTACTCATTTGTTAATGCCTCCTATCAATAGGAAACAAACAATAAAGATACCCTGCTGGAAAAGGGGAAAAAAAAAAAAATTTGAAACATCTGGACAACGTTTGTCTTTATTTCTGCTGAGAGCTATGGCTTCATCTAAGCATATGTCAAAGTGAGCTATTAAGAAAGAGTAGTTAACACTCAGTTTAGACTCCCTGTCAGGTTTCTCCATTTCTAGGTTCATGAACACACAGAAACAGAGGCACATTGAGCTTTATGGGGAAAGGGGAATGAATAGAAACTCACTAATTTCTTTGAAAATGCTGTTATTGTTAAATAGGTCACCTTCTTTAACAGGGAGGAGAAAGTCTGCAGATGTTAATCGTTGATGCACTTTGAATCACACTTTCCCTTGCAGAACACTGATATCTGCACTTTGCTATAATTGAATTCAGAAGAATTGCAGATGTAGCCATCTATTATTATTTTCAGGAATCTAAAGAGACAGAAATATTGCACAAGCTTCCCAATATTTATTTGTAGAATTCAATTGAACAACATATCTTTAAACAGTTTAATTAAATTTGGAGGAAAGAAAACAAACTTACAGAACACATGAGAATGTATTCTTACCTATGGCAAAATACATTTTATTCTGATTTGAAATTATCTTTTGCTAAGGTGACTTTGTGAGTTACTTTCTCAGTGGGAGATTTTATTTCTCCAGCTCTTCTTACAGTACAGGAGTTTTTCTTTTTTAATAACTATGGTTTATTAACTTCTTTCCTATCAGAGATTGTAACAGGATGCTCAAATTATCTTATTCTTCCAGAGACTGTATTTAATCATAGACTTCACTTTACCTCATTATTTCCACAGTTATATTACTCAATATATTTAACATCTATGTCTAACTTGTTACTATGTAGCATCACAGCATTGGTGGTTCTTTGCTAATAAATAAATAAAAACACAACAGGATAAGTTTTGTTTCTTACATTTTCTTAATTTCATGGGAAGTAACAAAACATAAACATTTAAGTGTTTGTAAAAGAGGTTTTTCACTGCCAAACAATCCATCATCTTTCCTTTAACTCTTCTAGCCAGACTTCATTGTAATCAATGCCTAACATGTTCTTTCTTTTTTCTTTATCTTTGTTTTCTTTTTCTTTTTCTTTTCCTTTTTTATTTTTCTTTTTTCTTTTTCTTTTTTTTCTTTGTCTTTTTTCTTTCTCTTTTTCTTTTCATTTTTATTTCCCTTTTTCTTTTCCCTTTTCTTTTCTCTCCTTTGCTTTTTTCCCTTTCTCTTTTTCTCTTTCTCTTTCTCTTTCTTCTTCTCCTTCTCCTTCTCCTTCTCCTTCTCTTCCTCTTCCTCTCTTCCTCTCTTCTTCTTCAGCATCAGCTTCAGCTTCTACTCCTTCTTAACGCAGGTTAGACTCAATGTATGTCTAGGACCGATGAAGGTGGAAGTCTTACTCTCACCCAATATTATTTATGTATTATTTATGTATTTTGTTACCCAATAAATACATCTATTTCTGTGAAGGGCCAACTCTTAAAAAAAGCTTAATATCCACCCATCAGTGCACATCATTAGATTCACAATCCTCTTTTTTGAATTTAAGACAATATTGAATAACTCACACTCCTTGAGTGCTTGTGTTTCTCTAACCATATTAAGTTACTCCACACACAAAAGCTTACGTGTTTTCCCACTTCTGTGACAGTCCTAGTAAAAATCATTTGTTGATTGCAGTTTCAGGCTGCTAGCTCACTTTAGGGAGATATTACAACATGTCCTGCTACATGCTTTCTGCTCTGATATAAAGGTATAGCTAGAACATTGAAGGCATCTGTTCTTTTGCTGGGCTAATCAACAACTCCTTTTTTAGGCACCCATTATCAGATATATCCTTCAGAGAGTTTGAAACCTGCTCTTACTTAGTTTTGAAGACTATTCCAGAACACATTGTGCCAAGAATTGGTCTGTTATTGGGTATTCAGAGGAAAGAGCAGAGGTTGCTGGAAGAAGATTTTAGAAAAATGAGAAGGAAATCAATCTCTCTGATAAAATGCTTGTTGTGGTTGTAGCCCTGATATAAGTAGGGCTTTTTTCATTTAAAAAAAAAAACAAACCCCAAACTATTTTTGCATGCCTTGAGTCTGCTCATGTTATTATCTGAAACACAATACTGGAAACATAGGGGAGTTCAAATGTGAGGTGAGAAATTCCTAATACAATTCATTAGTGTATCTAAGCAACCAAGCAGAGGACTGGATGTGCTGTCTCATGGACTTCTGAAACTTTACAGTACCTGCCACTCACCAGTGTAGCCCACTCTGACAACAGAGGTAAAAATGAAAACTTTGATAAATCTGACCTCAGGACAAGCAGTGCAATTAAGCTGTGTTTTCGTATCATAGATCCATCATATGAAGTACTCCAAAAACTGCCACAGGCTGAGAATAATAAACTTTCCATCTCTGCTTCGTTCCCCATGATGTGCCTCTCCCTGCATTTTTTTCTTCCTCAGCCCTACTTTCCCCTCCTCCTTTCCTTTTCAACTCCAAATTCTTTCACTGCTTCCCATTCAGGCCTTGCCCTATGCATTCAGTTTCTGCTTCTCATTCCCCTTTACCCGCTCCCCACCCTGCCTGCTCCCTTTTTGGGTTCAGTTCTTCTTACTTGAGGCTTTTATTTCTCTGAGGGATTTGAATAATCACTCCTTCTTTTTTGATCTCATTGTCATCTCAATAGGTCTTGCTGCCTTCCATCCTCTCCTCAAAAGGTAGGTTTCCAAAGAACGTATTCCCTCCAGAAAGGAGGAAAGGGACCTCTGAAACTCACTGACCCTTTCTAAATTGGATGTCTCATTGTGTATCATGGAATTAAGAATTTTTCCATTGTATAAGAATGTTAACTTTGTTAGTGAGTATTTTTTTTAATGAGCACATTCAATTCCCCCTTCACCTTAAAAAGATGTAACGTTGTCTATTAGTCTATCCTGATTAATTTCTATCTCCGCTTGGCTGATGGTCAGTTTTAACAAGGCTGATTTAGCCAAACATTAAATTTTATGTAAAACATCAGGAGAAGGAGTAGCCCTTACTAAAGGCCAAATAAGTTCGTTTATAGCATATGAACTGGCAATCTAAAAGAAGGCCAGCACATAGTTTATACTCTTGACTACATTTTTTAAATGCTCCTCAAATCTAACATCTGCAACTGAATACTCTTGAATGCAACTATGCACAGCTGAGCATCTGATCACACTGCTTGGGCAGAGGTCTTTCACATCTGTTTATGTGCCTGGCCATAGGTCAGATCAGCAAAACAGACATAAACACCAGATATCTCAGAAAAAAAGTCTACAGTGGTATTTCAGAGTCATAACTATTGAAAATAAATCAGAGAATAAGTAGAGAAATAAGAAACAATTTTGCAGCCATTATCAATGGCTGGCTCCTTCTTTTCACCATATGTAGAAACTGAAATAAAAGAAAATTCTCAGTGATACGCAGTCAAGGCCACAACATAAGAAGACCTTGAGCCAAATTTCTTCAAAGGTCAAGGATACAGGTATAAGATATTTAGCTAGGCTTTTTGCTCCTTCCGTATTCTTGCAACGACAGACCACTGAAAGTTTGCTTACAGTCCTTGTAGCTAGGCCAGGAAATGTTAAAATATTCCTTTTTTTCCTGCAGCACCAAATAATCAGGGTACTAAATAAGCATTCCAAAATAAAATGAATGCAGAACCATATGGTTACTTCTGACTTCCATCTTGCAGAAAAAAATTGCTCGTGCTTCTGTTCTGGGCTACAGATGGTTCTGACGGACAGCACCATGCAAAGCCACATTTTTATTGTTGAGGAAAATGTGAAGACAATTCTGAAAATCTATTTATGGAACATTATGTTTCTATTAGACACAGGGACAGGTAACCAGAGAGTACCTTTAAAGAGTTGCCATTTCTATTCTATATTCTGCTCCACATGTATTATGGAAAAACTGTCTTTTGACCAATGCATTGCTTGATCCAGCCCTTAAGACTCCATTTTCTTTCATCACTTTCATCTCAGCTCCCAGAATTCTCATTTCTATCTGCAAGACTGAGCCTTTAGTTACTTGGCTTTTTTGTGCATCAGAAAGTATGGTCATTTTGTCTTCTAAACTTGGTAGGCCTGACTGCCTGGTCTTTTGAAGCAACAGTGGTCTTTAGTAGCTGCATAGTAGACACATCTGACTCAACACCTTAACTCTGTGGGCTGTTCGCTAGAGAAAAAAAAAACACAACTATAGAAAATAGTCCAAGATCTCTTTTCCTTTACAGTGGTAATTCCCATTCATCTCAATAGTTTTCTTGTTAATAGATGATGTAAACCAATGAGTAATTTTAACTTTTAGGTTTTCATCTATGGTTTTTCTCACACTATAAGACAGTAATGTCCAATGTGTTCAATCTAAAGATATCACAATATTGCCAAACAAAATTTTACTGTAAAACACACATATTTAGATTAAATTGTCTCAGAATTATCTCTTCACAAAACATAGGAACGTTCATTTTAACATCAAAGATTCATTCTCATGTCATCTGCCTGTGACCATAATATTATGAATTTCAGTCTGCTCCCCCTGAACTCAGAAGAAGAGAAATCCAGCCCATTCTCCCTCCTCTTCCTCTTTGCCCATTGTAAGAATTTAAATAAGATTTCCATATCTGCTTTTACCACTTACACTCTGTTTCACAAATAAGCTGTTTTGTGTAACTGCAGATAGCACACGCTTACAGACATTCCTGTTCTACATTTGGTTTCTACTAGTTTGCATAATTTTCTCTTTAGGGATTCTTACAAAAAGTGACAGGGGGATGGAAGTCTTTTTTTTTTTACCCCTCAGCCATGAATTCCATCTGTTGTCATGGCACTGAACCCAGTGTTGAATAGCAGCCAGCTTTGCTTTTGATGTTCTGTAGGATTAGTAGAGATGTCTGATGTTATTGTGCAAGATTATTCATAGGAATAGCGCTACCTGAACTTTATGCAAATGTTCAGCTGCTAAATAAATAAATAAATATAGTATGCCATCACAGTTCACATTATGAGGGCATTCCTTTGGGCCTTTGCTATTTCCATAGTGGCTCTCAGGAAGTTTTTGCAATTTCTCTTATTTCTACAAACACAAACCAAATGTATGCAGCATTTTGTTACAGAAAATTCAGAAATAACATGGCAAATGAAATATAACTGATGGCAAATGAAATGTAACTGATGATAAATAAAATATAGTTGATGATTTGATGAGGCAAACTTCATTTGTGTGATCTTCAAATCATAATATTTTCTGATTTGGCTCTACCTTTGACTCTGGCGTTTTTTACTGAGCTATCAAGTAGACAAAGTTCCCATTGATCCTACCTCTTAGAAAAATCAAATATCCAACAATTAGAGGTATTCTTCAATGCTCACGATGTTCAGATTGTCCCATTTCAGACCCTCAAGTCTCTTGACACACATTAATCAAACTTTCATAAATGCTTAGGGATCAGAAGAGCTTTTTCTGTTGTTTCTGTTTTTGTTTTCTTATAACGATAAATATCAGTGTTGCTTAGGAGTTTTTCCTGCCATTTATTTTTCATCCAAGGTTGTCAGCCTATCAACACCTTATCACTTTTGAAAGATTTCCAAGTTTCAAGATGGAGTTTCTGGTCAAAACAGAACATCTCGCCTTGGCATGAGATCAGGAAAAGGAAGTGTAAACAGTTTTCTGCAACAATTACAAAGGGCAGCAAATGAATAGAGCTCTGCTGCTTCATTTTCCTGTCTCTAAGAAATCCAGTTTGTTTCTTTTTCTCAGGGAGTAGCCAGGTTATACTGGGCCAGGGCAGTGGCTTCCACCTTGAGGGGAAGAAAACGTAGTAACTGACACGTTCTCTACTCAATCGTCCTTCCCTGCAGGAGCAGCAAGTCCATTTACCATACTGTTTCCTGTGGAGAAGCAGTCTAGCACTTCATCCTTGGAAGAGAAACCTTCAGTTTTGCCTGTACAGGTCTTGTCTCAGCTTTGGTCCAGAAGAGGAACCTAGTGGCTGAATCTTTCTAACCGAAGTGTTAGACCTAAGATGCAGAGTAGACTCAATAGAGATGTGGATTTGGCATCCCACAATTAAGGCAAGTGCTTTGCTACTGACTGTCTTCTAGTGCTTCGATAAAATCTTTTGAAAGAGTGTTATTCTGCATTCTCTACACCCTGAGAAGACAAATAGGAACTAGATATTTATTTATTTTCTAACTTCTGAAGTATTACTGATTTGTAGCCCCTTAGATTTATGCTGTATTTCTAGACAAAAAATAGCCTTTTCTTTTTCTCGGGGTCATTATTTTCATATCAACTGCTTTCACAGCCTACAAGGTTCTTGAGAATGGCATTAGTCTCTAATAAGTGCTTGAAATCTACTGTGGCTTTGCCACATGTGAACCCTCTTTAAATAAAACTCTGCAGCCAGCTCAGCTGGTGTTTATGTGGAATAAATCCACTGATTTCAGTAGTAGTATCCTGAAGTTACTTCAATGCAAATGAACATGCTATTAATTAATCAGCTTCTGATTAGAAATGCAAATATAGAATACCAATACATTGCCTTGCAGTTTAACAGCAGTTTTCTGAGGTTTTCCAGGTGAAAGGATAAGGATGGTTAGATTTCTTGGGATACAGGATGGAACACAGAATGGCAGTATGCTGTGCTGGGCTGGTGGTGTTTCAACTGTAGATGTCTTGCCCTGACTGGTGAGCCAGTAAGGCCAAACTTTGACAAATATAGTGAAGTTTGGGAGCTTTAAAACTGCAGTAACAAATACACAAAAAGCACCCATTACTGAGTTGGTAGAGGCAATTTCTGGTTTAATTTGAGAAAAAAATCAGCATCATTTAGTCTTTTGGCAGTGAATTGGCAAAAAGATAGAAGGTTTGGTTTCAAAAGAAGAAAATCATCATGGCCCACAGTACTTTTTCTCCTTTCTATAAAGTCTTTTCACTCAAATACTCAACTCAGCCTATTAAATGCATGTTTCTTTTGTAGCTGATATATCAATGTCTGAACATAAGCAGCACCACATGTGGATGATTGGGGTAGGGTTGGACACTAAATTGGTTTGGAAGCAGCACAGCTTAGCCACTGGTGAGACAGAGACCAGACATTCACTTTAGAGCAACCCTTAAATCTCGTTGCTGTTTGATGCTTCAGCCCCCAGCCGCTACAGCCTGCAACAGATGTGTAGGACAGGAGTGGCATTAGCTTGAAAATTGCTGGGCATTGGCTACAGCCCCGCTCACCTCTCGCTTTGACCTGGCCTCCTCTGGCAGAGCAATGCAATATGCTCAAATATTTGCTGTACAGTCTCTGTGTCCCCAGGGCTTGACTATACATCTTTCCGCAGAACTGAGAAAGAGTATCCATATCCATATCTCCATAGCTGGAGATATGAGTGATAACTATACCCTTAGTTTTCAGTGAAGGGGGACGGACAGGAACAGACCAATACATAAGCGAATACAGAATATTATAGCTGAAGATGCTCTACAGTGTGGGTGGGAGTCCCTTCTGCTGCTCCATAGTACGAAGAGTGCGGTAGGGCACTGACAGTGACAGCACTACAATGACCCCATTCCAAGCTCAAACACAGCTGTTTTTCTCGTTCTCATGTGCCACAAAGGAAGGAGACAAACAGAGAATACTAGAATCTAGAGTTCATTTGCAGATTAGATTGAAGCGCATCCTAGTGAAAAACTTCTCCCTGATATCATGAATATCATTTAGTCCCTGCATTAAGCACTCAGTGCAGAGTATATAAAACAGACGCATGTCATTTGTAGCCTGTAAAATGAAAGATTGCCTTTTCACTGATGATTTGATTTATAGAACACATCCTATGTAGGCTCCCAGTGCACAGGTGCAGCTCTTCTAGCTGAACATAAGCCCACAAGCTGCGTGTTAAGGCCAGATGCGTGTGTGTTAGCAGCAGGCTCTGTCAGTGGAATTGCTTTAATTTTTTGCTTAGTCCAGTGGGTTAGACTGAGCTGCCCTTCAGTAAGCAGAGTAAGGCTTGGTTACCTGTGTGCAAAGGGAAGAGTCTCTTCTAGTGAATAAGTGTCATGATAAATAACTGTGTGAATTTTAGTCAGTTTCATTTTTCTAGTCTTTATTATCTTATGTAGCTCATGGATCATTTAACATTGCAGGAGGAACATACAGGTCCAGGGCCAGAATGATCCTGCCTCCTCTCAAGGACCTTCCTTGGCTACTAAAATATTTATCCTCCTTCTTAAGAAGATCAAAGAGTTAGTCTCTTTTTTAAAATCACACGCAAAAAGAAGCAGTCTTTTTTCAATGTTTTAGTAGACTACACTGTATTATTTGCATTTTATTTGGCTTTGTACTGCACTGAGAGTATCTTCAGAGATAGAAACCTCATTGATAAAAAGCGTGATTGTATAATCTGTGTCAGTCATACTGATGGATGCTGCAGATATCTCGATATTATAGTGCTCAGTACTGTCAGATGGAGCTTGCAGATCAGCATAAAATCATATTTATAACAAAGCTGGGAGCAAACGGCAATTAACATGTACTGTTAACAGGTTTTCAGAAAGTGGCAGGAAGCCTACTGAGCTCTCTTCTCACAATATATCCACCAGCAAAAGTTTTAGAGATAACCTGTTTTCAGAAGACAGAGAGACAGAAAGACACCCAGGCAGAGACATAGATCTATCAAAGCAAAAGCATTTAGGGCCAGATTATGAAGCCTTTACTGAAGCTGTTGAGCACTTACATGTCAAGTCCCATTGACTTCAACTTCTTATTAGCATGAGAAAGAGTTGCACAGTTTGGCCTTTAGTGAGATAGGGGGCTTAAAAAATACACATTTGTCCACTTTCAGCTGAAGCATCTCACTAACACTAATTCTATTCAGACTGCCCAGCTAAAAGAAAATTCAATAAAGTACCTGCACGATTTTTTTTCTATGCGCTTATGTACACACAGGTGAAATCCTGTTCAATTTAGAGAATATAACTTCTAGTCTATGATTTTTTAAAAATGACTGTCTGCTTCATTTTATTCCTCTAATGCCAAGTCAATCTTTCTGAAACTCATTATGATTTGGACTCAGTTTCTGAAATGTGCACATTTCACAGGTATTCTGAAATATTTCCTTTTTATGTATAGAGAAACAACACAAGTCTTACCAACAACTGAATATTCTTGGGCAAAAACTGCCTTCCATAAGTTTGCACTACGAGAAAAATCTGTTTCTTGACATAAAAATAAACTACAGAGGGCTTTCCTTCATGCAGTGTTAGTGAGAACTAGCTATTTCCTAAATTTATGAGGATTTCAGAATTACATGATGCAGATATGTTTTTTAAAGCTGCTCAGGCAGTGAAAAGGAAGGTGCTGATTCAAGAGCTCTTTTCTGTATATTCTCAATGCTATTATGTATGCCAGACAAATTACACAACAGAGGCTGAATGTGTTCTGGGATAGTCAAACATTCCAGGGTAAACTTTCAGGACCCTCATCTCTTTCAGTAATCCTGTGTTTTAATACATTAGCACCATTCAAGACTATTTTGTACCTTGAGGGTTTCCATAATTGTTTTGGAAGTTCAGTGTACAGTTCCAGTTGTTTTTAGGCAGAATCCAATTGTATCTAAAGATACAATAATACAGACATGGCTCTAGATCAAAAAACTTGATAGAACTGTCTGTCTACAGTGTTTAGGAGATACTGGAGAAAAGAACCATGCATATTTCAGGGTGAGGATGGACTAGGTAGCATATCTTGTATGTTTGATGCTACATGCTTTAATTATTCCACCAGTGTTTTTCCTATGCTTTCTCACTTGTTGCTGTTAAGGAACAACATGTCTCCTTATGTACATAGATCTTCTTCTCTGATTGTTCTAGAGAGATTATTTCTCTGCCTCTTCAATCTGGCTTTCAAGAACATTTGTTTTGCACCTGGACTCTCCAAAGACAGAAGTGACAGCTTTTAAAAGCACAAGGGCAGTGCATATTCCACTAACAGTTTAAAAGCTGAACAGGAGTCTCTAAGTGTTGATTTTATCCCATGAAAGATTTATAAATTCTCTCCTCCATATAATCTCAGCCTGAATTGTCCTCATAAACAGGAATGATGTACTTTGTTCTGTAAAGACTCAATATTCTTATTTGAATGAAGATTAAGACAGATTTGGAGTGGGAAGACATAGTGCTGCAGCACTGTCAATCCCACGCCTAAAACTCTACACAGTGCCTTTTTACAGATATGATCTGGGACTAGACAAGAAACATCTTATCTGCATGGATCCTGCACATGTCATTGTCCTACCAGAACCTTGTGAGAATATTCCTCCCAGGGAGGTGGTTATATGATGCTTATACTGAATGATGTAGGAAATATTAGAAAGAGAAAGGCCATCTATATTTTCAGAGGCCTTATCATCCTGCGCTTGACCTAGAGGCAGCACTACTAATCTACAGTCCATGCCAGAAGGATTACTTGGTTTTAGCAACAGTCATCTAGCATCTGGAGGAGAGATGTATGAGGGACAATGACATTTGAACACAGAGTTTTTAATTTTATGCAATACAGTTCATAAAATCCACCCATCCTGAGAAAGAGGAATCTATGTACCTCCCAGAATCACTTACAGCAAGTCCTATTGTAGGACAGACACAGTTCAATGGTTCAAGTATGAAAGAAATTATGTTTCGAATTTTGAAATGACCCATAGTACACCTATTCAAAAGGACAGGTGTATCACTGTGACATTTTAAAGCATCATGATTTATGTTTCTGTAGTGTTTCACAGCCAGTTGGTAAGTACAGCAGTTATGTATGCCCCAGAAATTTGGGAAGGGCAAAGCAGCTGGGAAAAGAAACCCCTCTGTTGTTCAATGCCTTAAGTACAAAGAAACTGAATGCAAAATATTTCAGATTCAGTCCTTTACGTATTATATATAGCAAGAAACTATGAAACTGTTCTTTCAGGAAAAAGCCAAGATGTTTTAGAGCTACTGCACATTTGTTGCCCGTGACAATTGGACTTAATCCAGCACCACAAGATTGGAGTTACAAAAAATCATTAATTTAATGACAAATGTGCCTGCCAGTATCAAAAATTGGTGGTGATACTTACCTTCATCTTAATAAAAAATACTGGAGGTGAGAGCCTGTTTTCTGATATATGGGAGCACATTGCACATTTTTAGTTGATTTCAGCTGACATAGCAAACCACAAGTTTTATTTCAATCTTTGGTTTAACTGGAAGCTTTCAGCATGTACTCCAGAAGTGTGGCAAAAGGACCTGGTTTTCAGAGTCCTACCTCTTTTAGTTATGGAATCTGTCACACCTCTACACATAGCAAGTCTTTTAAGGCTTAAACATCAGGACAGGTAGCAGATAAGGGAGGCCTTAGCAAGACTCGCTGTCCAGTTCAGCACTGCTCAGGGTAAACTGAAGTGCAGAAGCAACTCATGTCACTCTGGCTACAGTTGGTTGTAGACGAAGAACTGTGCAATTCTGTCCTCATCTTTTAATCATTTCTTTTCCATATTCTTGACTGTTGTTGGAGTCTGAAAGCTAATTTGAGATTACAAAATTAAAAACAAAGAAAAAGAATAGTGTGGGAGCTTGCTGTTCTCCGCACACACACATGTACATACACAGTCCTTCACCCTCCTCTCTACCTTCCCCTGTCAAAGTAGCTATCTTGCACATCAAAGGTTGGAGGGTATTTTTGGTACTTTCACAAATCACTCAAGAGATGAACAAGCTTATTTTTTCCAAATGATGAAAGTTCAAAGTATTTCATTTATGCTAGCAGTTCATTAATGTAGCCACTCATGTGTGCTAATCCCACTTATTAAGCCTCCCTGTCTCCTATTAATAATAATGTAGCTAAATATGAGATGTTTCAACAAGGATATTCATACTTTCATATATAATTATGATAGATGTAGGTATAGGATCTCAATAATAATCTTCCTTTTCACAAAGTATTTAATCTAAATAGAGCTTGAATGCCACAAATTGCACAGGCTACATTTGTCTGAAAGACTCGTTACTGAGCTGTCTGCAGAGTTCTTATCTTCAAAATCCCCATGTGAGTAGAGAAGCGCTGCTATCTTTCCTGAGCAGACAGAAACCTGTAGAGCATGAAAACAAAGAAGCAGAACACATGAAAGCGTTTCTAAAACTTAATGGGTCCCAGGAACTTCAGGCAAACCCTGAGAGTAAAAAGAAGCAGAGAGCTTTGCAAAGGAAGTGGGCAGAGGACCCAAGTGACCTATTGCCTATACGGGAGCTTCAGCTGGTATATAAAAAGTGGCCATTTCCTTCCTTAGCTGTGCTTGAGAAGTGAGCCAACTGTTTGTACCTTGAGAGATGAGTTAGACCAGATAGTTAAGCCTGGCAGCCATGGCTGCAAGATCTGTTTTTAGGACCTGCTAGAGCTTTGTTCACCTCTGCTATAAGTAGATTCTTATACATGAGTATTTTCTTTTATCCACCACATAAGTAGTCAACTTTATGTTTCCACTCTCCAAGCCCAAGAAAAGCCCTAAACACTGAGGGATGTAGCATTTACCTTAGGATCATGAATCTTACTCCCACAACCAGACATCTGAAGGCAATATGGAATGAAACTCAACAACCATGCACCAACGCCCCTTTGTAGATTTAGCTCCTAGCAGTTTCCTCACAGTGATAAACCAGGAAGAAGATTCAGCTTGAAGATGATAACTGAGTGCATGTATGCATGTATACATGCATAGTGATCTGGTGACACTTGAGAGGCTTTATGAGTATCATGCATCTCCTTATGGCTGTAGGTCTTATTTAAGTCCTGAGGCAGATCTAACAGCACAGTGTGCAGGTCATGGAGGTTCTCAGGTTCTCAAATAGTAATAAATGCCTGTATTTAGGAACCTGAATCAATCCCTTAAATGTCTCCATGTATGCAAGGTTTCTAAGTTCTCACAGTAGTCAGTAAATATCCAAATTGAGACATCCAATGGCATTTAGAGAGCTCTCTAAACTCAACACACTAAGCAAGGCAGACACTGACATTTGGTCAGAAAACACTGACCAGTTCTCCATGAGCTATAATGTGAGCGTAGTCATGTGGGAGGTTCTTACATTTATGTGTTTGGTTGCAAACTATAGCCTCCCTGTCAAGACAACCTAAAACAGAATCATGAATTCAACTCGGGCTTTTCAAGGACAGACACAAAATAATGCAGCCTACTGATTCTGTTAGTGTAAAATCACGTAACCTGACACTAAGGATTGACTATCATCCCAGTCTTTGTCCAAATTACATTACACAGTATTTTAAAGCAGTGATAGATCATCATAGAAGTGACAATCCAGGCCATCAGATGGGTCTTCAGACATTGCTGCTGATTCATAATACCAGCTGGGAAAATTTCAGTCAGGTTGATTTAAGTAAAAAAATACTTACTGACAAGCTACCTGCTCACACATGACCAAACCCCTTTATGCTACCCATCAACATTTTCCCATGCACATTTCTCCGTCCTCCTTGATTCCCTTTTTTCTCCACTCTGGTCTCCCTCCAGATTATCAACCAACTCCTAGTTATTTTTTTCCATTGGCCCCAGTTTTGCTATATCTGCATCCAAATTTGGTATTTTTAAATAGAGTTACTTAGGTAATCTTGACCTTACATTTTGCTGATATCATTACCTAGGTACTGCTCACACTGCAAGCAGTTCTTCCCCAAAGACCCCACTATTGCCCTCCAATTATTGTGAAGTTTGGCCAGCTCTCATGTAACCCACCCTTAACCAACTGTGAAACGCAGACGGCCTTCACAAGTACCATTTGTAACTTCCAACAGCTTCTCACTCTGCTGTTTGCTACATCCCACAACATAATGTTCAGCTAGCTGAACCTCGAGCCAGAGCCCAGTCACTTCCCTGCACACTTTACACGTGGCTGCTTAGCTTTTGCTTAATTGGTCCCTAACCCTTACCTTAGCCATAAAGGTAAGGGTTAGGGAGTGAGGGGTAAGGTAAATTTCTCCTGCAATTTAGTTCCATGTAAATGTTTCCATTTTTTCCAGCTGTATTTTAAAATAAGCAAATTACATTTGATAAAAGCATAACTTAATGTCATGCTCATTAATTGCAGACAGAATATTTGATGGAAAACACCATTGTTATTGGTTTTTTTCTGGCATATTTAAATGTGTTATAGTTTATGTCATCACCCAGGACTATACCTGTAATTAACAAGACCTCTAAAGGTCTGTCTGTGCTGAAGGCATCTATATGTAATCTAAAAGTGTCGTTTGGCTCAGAAAAATCAACCATTCTCTCTCCAATGGTTAGTAGATGCCTAGGAAAGAGAAAAAGAGGACTGATATACGATACTTTCCCCAAGTAACCTGTAACCACTAACTAATTCTGAGTTCAGGAGATTTACTGAGACTGATGGTACATGTCCATTTAGTAACATGTCCATTTGATGAATCTTCCTTACAAACTCATGTTGGTCAGCACTTGAACTCTTATAAATTCACAGTCCAGAATGCCATTGCCAAGGATCTCCACAGGCCTCTCATCTCAAAAAGAACTTAACATCTACTGTGCTTGTAGGTAGGAACTTGCTGTAATAAGAAAGACACCGTTTCATTCACAAATGATTGTGAATTCATTCTGGAGATGTTCAAGGCCAGGCTGGATGGGGCCTTGAGCAGCCTGGTCTAGTAGGATGTGTCTCTACCACGGCAGGGTGGTTGGAACTAAATGATCTTTGAGGTCTCTTCCAATCCAAACCATTCTATGATTCTATAAATGAAAGAGAAAAAAATGGTAAATGTGATGTCACCATAGGAAATACTGTTTGATTAGACCTGCAAATGAGCCAAAACAAGTTGCTTTTGGCTGCAATTGACCGAGTAGATCTCATTTTAAGGGCTGGTTTCAGGGGCAATTTATTTACTACCAAATGGGCTATTATTAAAGCCTGCCACACACATATGAAACGTCTGTTTACTCTGCATGATCAAACATTTGAGCCTATGCATGCCTTAAACACATAGCTTAAGCATGCACTGGAGTTTTCCACTTTGGCTTGCTGGTGTTTTGTAAGTACACATTTTGGTTTTAGTCATCTAAATTTCCTGTCAGGATGTACACTATCTTTAAAAAGAAGGGAGAAGAAAAAGAGCCGTTTTAACCATCAGCACCACTGAAAAGAGTGTCTTATTCTGCAGTTACTGGACTGAAGGAACATTCTTCAGTGGAATAGAAACAGCTTCTTTACACTCCGTAATGAGACCTTACTGGTGGTAAGAGCCAGAGGGGAAGAGGACCTGTGAATTTTTACTTTTAGACATAATTCGTGGGATGGGTAACAAGACAGACAGTGGGCTTCTTCCATGTCTCAAAGTGGAGGGCCAAATTCAGTGCGTGTAGAGGTTGTAGAGGAGCCAGGGCAGACTTTGCACCAGGTTGCCACCATCCCCGCCGCTCAGGCAGATCTACTTCTATCTGCCCCTCCACAGAAAGACAAGCAAAAATAAGACGTCTCAGAAGGTCATGCTACCCTGTGTTTGAGGACTGGAGAGGAATCTGATATTAGATAAATCACTCCTGCCTACACCTCATTTATCATTTCAGGGCTTGGCCTTATCTGTTTCTGTGGGAAACTACTGTGTTGCTAACAGGTAACTATGCAGTGAGATGATATGCTAGTGTGGTCGTAGCTGTGTTTTGTGTTCCCAGTTTTCCATTTAATTATCCAAGCAGAAATGAATAGGAATGCTAAGTAGGAGTATGAAATACTATTTTCATTTTCACCATTGCTGCATAGCAGGAGGGAGAATAAGCAAATGCCCCTAGAGGCATATCTGTTTGTCTAGAACATATGAAGGGATTTGCAGCTAAAGTCACTTTACAGCATGGATGTGCCTCTCGCAGAGTTGAAAGCATCGTCAGAAAGTCGGCCAGTGGTGCATCTTTCTTCACAGAAAGGTTTCTTGTAGAAAAGCAGCACCAATCTTTGAGGAAAATGCTGGAAACACGTGTTTGCAACAGGTGTTGAGGAGTAGTAGTGTGTTGAGTAATAGTGTGGAGCACCAGAGGTAAATTGTGACTGAACAGTCACAAATGAGTATAAAGGAAATGCAGACACATTTGACTCAGTGGTCATGTACATACATATCACACAGAATCACAGAATAGTAGGGGTTGGAAGCGACATCTGGAGATCATCTTTTCCAAAGCAGGTTCACCAAGGGCAGGCCACACAGGAACATGTCCAGACAGATTTTGACAGTCTCCAGAGATGGAGCCTCCACAACCTCTCTGGGCAGCCTGTTCCAGTGCTCCATCACCCTCACGGTAAAGGAATTTCTCCTCATGTTGAGGTGGAACTTCCTGTGTTCCAATTTGTGCCCATTGCCCCTTGTCCTATCACTGGGCACCACTGAAAAGAGACCAGCCCCAGCCTCCTGACACCCACCCTTCAGATATTTATAAGCATTGATAAGATGGACTCTCAGCCTTCTCCAGCCCAAACAGCCCCAGGTCTCTCAGCCTTTCCTTGTAAGGGAGATGTTCCAGTCCCTTCATCATCCTTGCAGCCCTCTGTTGGACTCTCTCCAGTAGTTCCCTGTCT
The DNA here is from genome assembly GCA_032159205.1 of Eurystomus glaucurus suahelicus. NCBI lineage: Eukaryota > Metazoa > Chordata > Aves > Coraciiformes > Coraciidae > Eurystomus > Eurystomus glaucurus. The sequence continues at coordinate 91,999 of JAVFHW010072366.1, forward strand.
CTCTTGAACTGAGGAGCCCAGAACTGGACACAAAACCCCATTTGTTCAAAGTTTGCATTTCAGCCCATCATTCCTTATTTCTCATAGTCTATAACCACTCTGCCCTGTAAGCAGTAGGGTTAGATGGTTGCTCTTCAGTAGATTTAACAGGGGGCAGCTCTTCAGGCACTGAAGGAATCAGCTAGCTACAGACTAGTTTTGCCAGAAGAGACAGAGTTTTTACAGATATGTGTTTTTTAAATTTTAAGAAAAACAGATATCCAAGATTCATAGCCCACAAACCTTTCATCTGATCGTCTACTTTGCCAAAAGACACAGTATTGAAGGCTTTTCCATGCCTAGGCCAGACAGATAGCTGCTTAAAAAGACAGGTTTAAACCATGCTGTCTTTAGTGCATCTGAGAGCCCAGCTCTTTTCCACCGGTTCTTACTGAGAACTAAAACAATAAAATCAGATTATGTGAACAGATTTGTCTGCTGCCTAGCTCTTCCCAGGGTCTGATGGCACCTTGCTGCTATCAAACTGACAAATTCTGATCTTTTTCTGAGAGGAAAATATACACCATCTACAGTCCTTGGGCTTAGCTTTGAAAAGCAGTTGAGTTACATCTTGTGTTTAGCAAAGGGACAAAGAAGAGGTTCAACACCACCATTTTTCTTGTATTTCTGTGTTCTTGGAGGCAACTGAATTGGGAAAGAAATGCCTCAGACCAATCCTCCAAATGAAAGTAATACTACATTACAGAGTGCAAAAAATGCAGCTCCCTTAAAATATGGCAGAAATAGACTTTATTGATTTGTTAATAAGGTTTTAATGATCTGGAAACTCTAACATGCCAAACAAAATTGAGGTACATAAAAAATACTGGTTTTACTTTCAATTTATACATATCTTAATATTACAAAAAAAAAAAAAAAAAAAAAAAAGCTTTAAGATCCTATGCTAATACTCCTCCATGTAATACTTAACATTCATTGTAAAAAGTTCTCTGAAAAAGCAGCACCCTAACCAGACAGATCTGACACATTTGACTTGAGCATGACACTTAATGAATTTGGGTTTCGCGATCGTATTATATGCCTGAATGGTATTTCTAATGATGGTGGTTATAACTACTGCCAGGACAACATACCTTTTGCACACACCTTTTTAATGTTTTGAAGTTATGGGTTGATTTCTCCAGTAAAAGAGAAACTGAAGATGAAAGTACACCAGATTCTTTGTTAACATACTGTACCATCCATATCAAGATACATTCGTGGTATAACCTTCATATAGGAAAGAAAGAAAAATAAAAGCTGCATGTAAACCCCCAAAAACATTTCACAAGTATCAAAGACAGCACTGAAAATGAAAACATTTACCACAAGAGAAGCAGAAGATAATCCCAACAAGAAATTGACGTTATTCTGAAAAAAAAAACAAAAACAAAAACCACAAACCATAAACACTCAAAACAAACTAGAAAAAAAGGCTGAACAAGACAGGGAAGGACTCACCCTGGAAAATAACAAGATTGTCACAATACAAAGAAAAATACAGTATCAACACAAAGGAGAGTTTCATTTACACTGAGAAAAATGTAACAATGGATAAAAAGAGCAGTTTTGAGGAAAACATTTGATACTCTATGAGAAAAGTAAAAAGGCTGAAAATTAAAGACATTAATATATAAAAGTGAAAGGTTTATCAAAAGGGGAAAATGTTAACACAGAAACTAAAGAGGGACCAGTTTCTCATCATGACTTGCTAATGTTCCACTAAAGGACAAGTAGAAATACTGTGTAATGAAAGAAAAGCTTTCTGTAAATCTGCAAAATATTTACTAGAGGGTATAGCAATGAAAATAAGTAATATTTTTATTGCTAAATCGTCAATAAGAATAATAAGTTTTAAAGAAATAGAAATCTGGAATGGTAACTCCTAGTCCTTTTCATGTCTTCTTGCTATTGTATCATGTTGTGGGTCATTTATACTTCATCTAGGAGAAAGCAGAAGCAGTAATAGAAATCATGTCGTAGAGCTAGTGAATCGATTTGCTTGACAGGTTTCCTTATTTCCAAAGTAATGTAGTGAATTTGGCTTGACACAGCACAAGCTAAAACATCATCACATGGCAGCTAGAGGTGAAGATGAACAGTGTCACCCTACCACAGCCAAGCATTTCCTAGACTATAAAGAGGGCTTCTTCACCAACTTTTCTTCAGCACAAGAACCAGAGGGGTGTTGTAGGAATTGGCCTCTAGCCTGGTGTCTTTTAAAAACCATTGACGTCTGTTCACAACAGCTGTAAAATACTATCATATCAGGATATTATCATTTTATTCTTATTCTGAGCAGGTATGCATGTACACTGAAAGGCCAGAGATGAGCCTTCTAATCCATCCTTATTACTTCTGTATTACAGGCTATAAAACTGCAGATGAGTTACTTAGTGCAGACATTTGTGGTCATGTTTTAAGGAGGCTAAATTCTTGATGTAAGACTAAATGATGGAGAGTCTAACACATTCACTGTTGACCTCTCCTAAACATTTGTCATTCACCTTGTTAAATATTTCCATGTATTACCCGCTGGAAGTGAAATTTAACTATTGGCATAATGACAATGTCAGGACCAGATGCTCTCTCCGTGTTGTAATTTACAGTGGAAAACTAGGAAATAGTTGTGCCACTCATGAACGCAGTGCTTGCCCTTCAGTGTGGGTGTGCTCACGATGGGTAACTTGTTCTTGGTAAAAATAAAAGGGGATCCTTAAAGAAACCCTGAAATAAAGGGAGCACACTGACCTAGCTAATGCTTTTCCAGCACGTACCTGAGTAGTTAACCACGTTAGCAGCTGTTAGAGGAAATCCTTTAGCCTAGTCAGTCATAGAGCTTTGGCCACAGCTGAGAACATGGAGTTGAAAAGGCACCAAACTGCTCAAAAGTTGGTCCCCAACAGAGTGCCGGGGGAACCTGGAAGCTGCTGCAAGCTCACATGTACTCATAGGCAACACAACTGAGTCATGTCTACCTACGAGCTTGAGAGGGAAGCCAAGTGGAGGTATAGCCTGAGAGCCCTGCAGTCCTGCAGGCATTGGCTTTACAATGTATATTATAATAATACCCATACATTTTGCTATGCAATAATGTGTAATTTTTACTCCCACTAAACCAACTGCAAAACGATACTGGAGCTGGAGCTTGTCTCAAATATATTATCCATGGGTGTTAGTATTTTGTCTTGCATATGTGTATCAGTGTGTTTGTGCACGTTTGCACGTGGATGGGTTTGGAAATCAGTGCACTTGTTTCCTGGCATCTAGGTTCTTTCAACAGCATGAAGACCCACTGACTAAAATCTTTAACAGCATTTTCCCTTAGGACAACCCTAAAATAGCTTTTTATTGGTGGAGCTCAGCACATGGAACTTGCTTCTTCGTCAGATACCAGAAGACCCTTTAACAAGAACTGTCATTCAAAGTTAATCCTTCTCCTAATGAACCAACCTCTATTGTATGAAAACTCTGTAGCGCTCTGAAAGATGCTGACCTTGCATGAGATGACACGTCTGCAGTCTGCTTTCCAAATACAATCAACTGCTTGAGCATCTCAGCACTTTCTCCTCTAACTTTTGTTCACTCAGAAATTCCCAATTTGCTTCATGTCAAGATAGTTCATAGTGTCCCAAATAGCCAGGCACACCAGGCAGACATTGAAATGAAAAAATGACAGGGGAGCTTTTCTTTGTTTTCCTTGAAGGACAAGTTGGCACAAAGTGGCTCCT
>JAVFHW010072367.1:1439-74025 GCA_032159205.1 Eurystomus glaucurus suahelicus
TCCCTTTGTGCAGTGAGGCGGAAAAGAGAAAGTTTGTTTTCTTTTTTGATATTTATGGCCGAGTGTTATCAAACTTCCAGCTTCCTGGAGGATTTTTTTGTAGAATTTATTTATGGGAAATGGAGTTCTTTACTCGCTGTTTTAATAAGGCAAAAAATCATGTGGTCGGTTCACCGACCGATGTTCATTGAGAGATGAAGAGCCGTGTCTTAGTCAGGGATGCTTTGCACAAGTTTCTTATACCGCCAGAATTGAAGAACTACCCTGTACTTTCACCCAGAGGTGTAAGGAACACAAGTAAAACATTCCAGTTTTTATGGAATTTCAATGTGTCTTTTGATGTGAAGGGGAAGTTTAAAATGTACAAATACTGAATTACTTTCAAACTCTGCAGATTAGAAAACAATCAGATGGGTCTTAATTTTTCAGGTATAATCAATGCACACTACATTTATGTAGCTGTTTAGTGAAACTGTTCGGTACTCAAGCAAACCATCCTCAATCACGAAAAACAATGTCAGTGCCTAAAATGGCCAAGATCACTCTTTCCCAAAATGACCTTAAACGTCTCCTATATATCTCACTTGGGAGATTTCTCTGTTCCTCTTTAAACAGTTTTGACCCATCTCTTATCTTTCTTTGCTCTGGCTGCAGTATCTCAAACTAAGCTAATGGATAGAAAATGACGTACAATTAAGTTCTATCGTCATTCAAAATAAAAGCTTTATAACAGAGAGTCCTCTCTTTAGTATCTCACTAAAGTCTAGACTGCAAGGTGTGTTTCATCCTTCATTTTAGCCTGGCACAAGTGAAGTGTTCTTTGACTATACTGATATATTTTTGATCATATATAAACATTCTAGCAATTTGAAGCTTTGACTAGTAGAAAAATAGTACTTTGCAACTGTCAATGAGATTATAAGTCAGGAAGGGTCTTTGTAATTAAACAGCATTTGAAGTTCAACAAAGTGCAGTCATATAAAAATACTATTTTCGGAAGTACCTGTTTTAAGGTTACACAAACTCTTTCAATGGTTATATGAAATTTGAACTGTAACGAGAATAAGGAAGAATGAACTTATTGCTTGATTTAATATTTTTGCTCAAAATCTGGATGCAGACCATATTCTATACTTTGAGACTTGGCAATCTTAACTTTTTTAATAGTTCTGCCTTCCTGTTCTTAGATTAAGACAGGATGTTGTAGTTGTGTGGCCAAACTTCCATGTTTTAAATAAATTATTTAATTCATTTTAATTAAAAAAAAAACCTCCAACCTGAATTTCAGGTCTAATTTGGATAGTCAATGATTTCACTATTTTTAAATAGGAGAAAAAAAACAGGATCCAGATTTGTTCATTGGTACATCAGCAAATACTCTTACTGTCAACCCTGAGATGATTAGGTAGCAATGTCTCTTTTGTAAGAGAATTTAAATAAAATTTAAGCTAAAATGGAAGAAAAAAAAAAAAAGAACAAGCTTTTTTATTGTTACCCTCAGAGACCTTGAGGGTGTGGTACCACTTTCCCCAAATTCCCCTTTGGTGGGGCTGTCTGTTCCACTTAATTGCATCTGGTGGTCTTACATTCTTATATTTGCAAGAAGAAGCTTCCTGCAACTCAAGCAACATGACCAGCCTTTATGTTTAGTTACTTGTATAATTTTGGGATTTTGTTGGGAAAAAAGCCATTTACATTATCCAAGCTGTGGGGATAGGCCTATATGGAAACTTAAGAAAGAGCTGGGACCCATAGTGGATAAATGGTCACATGTGGGCTTCTGAAGAAAGGAATGTGAACAAAGGAAAAAGTAAGAGTATGAATGCCCATGGTCTAGCTTGAGTGAATGAATATAATCTTGTATCACAAATTACTCTAAATTCTTTACAGACTTGCTTTTCTCAGTCAGGATTTGGGTCTGCTACTTGAGACATAGAATCATAGAATAGTTTGGGTTGTAATGAACACAGTGTAATGGTTGCAACATGCAGAGACATCTTCAACTAGATCAAATTGCTTGAATGTTTTCAGGGATGGGGCATCTACCACCTCTCTGGGCAACCCATTCCAGTGTTTCACCACTCCCATTGTAAAAGGCTTCTTCCTTCTATCTAGCCTAATCTATCCTCTTTTAGTTTAAAACCATTACTCCTTTATCCTGTTGCTACAGATCCTTTTAAAAAGTCTGTCCCCATTCTTCTTACAGATCCTCTTTAAGTATTGAAAGGCTGCAATAAGGTTTCCCTGGAGCCATCTCTTCTCTAGGCTGGACCACCTCAACACTCAGCCTTTCTTCATAGGAGAGGTGCTCCAGCTCTCTGAACATTTCCGTGATGTTCCTCTGGACGTACTCCAACAGGTCCATGCCTTTCATGCACTGAGGGCTTCAGAGCTGGACACAGTATTCCACATGGGGTCTCATGAGAGTGGAATAAAGGGGCAGGATCAACTCCCTCCACCTGCTGTCCGTCCTTCTTTTGACATGGTTGGGCCTTCTGGGCTGTGAGCGCACATTGCTAGCTCATATTCAGCTTTTTGTCTACCAGTACCCACAAGTCCTTCTCCACAGGACTGCTCTCAATCTCTTCATCCCCCAGCCTGTACTGATAATGAGATTTGCCCCGACCCAGGTGCAGGATCCTGCAATTAGCCTTGTTTAACCTCTTGAGGTTCATATGGACCCAGTTCTTGAGCTTCTAACAGTGATATTTTCAGATTACTGGGAATTTGCTGCAATAGGGAAATAGTTAATGGGAGGAAAATTCCTAATCCACAGTAGATGAGTAATGACATCCAGTTCCTCTGGTGTGTCAACTGCACCACTCAGCTTTTGCCATCTGCAGACTTGCTGAGGGTGCACTCAATCCCACTGTTCATGTCATTGATGAATATATTAGACAGTAGTGGTCCCAATACAGACTCCTGAGGGATGTCACTCGTTAATCTCCATCTGGACATCAAGCCATTGACCACTACTCTCTGGATGCGACCATCCAGCCAATTTATTATCCATCAAACAGTCCACCCAACAAATCCATATCTCTCCAATTTAGAGGGAAGAATATTGTGGGGGACTGTGTCAAAGGCCTCACAGAAGCCCAGATAGATGACATCTATAGCTCTTCCCTTGTCCACTGATGTAGTCACTCCATCATAGAAGGCCACTAGGTTGGTCAGACAGGACTTGCCCTGGGTGATGCTATGCTGGCTGTCCAGAATCACCTCACTGTCCCCCATGTGCCTTAGCATAGCTTCTAGGAGGATCTGTTCCATGATCTTCCAGGTGCAGCTGTGAGGCTGAGATGTCAGTATTTCCCAGGGTTCTCCTTTCTATCTTTTAAAAAATTGGGTGCAATATTTCACTTTTTCAGTCACCAGGGACTTCACCTGACTGCCATGACTTTTCAAATGCCATGGAGAGTATCTTGACAACTACATCAGCCGATTTCGTCAGGAGTCTGGGATGCATCTTGACAAGTTCTTCAGGTGGCCATGAACCTGATTTCTCTTACAGTGGGAGGGACTTTGCTCCTTCAAATCTGACTTGCAAACCATCCAGTTGAGAGATGTGGGAAGAGAGCTTGCAATCTGTAGCTCTTCTTATCTTTCACAAAGTGAATTCCTTTCAGGCTGTTTTTCTTTGGATATTTATTTCATTTGGTTTGTCAGTACATTTGTAAGGAACCACTACCAATTACCAGGACAATATTCTGATGAAGACATTAAAAATTGTATTTCCTTTCCACTTTCAACTGTCACAAAAGAACATATGTATGATCCCTGGATAGTTAATGCTGTCCTCTTCTCAACTGTTTGCTTTAGGAAAGAAATAAGGCATTCAATAATACTTAATGGAAATTTTAAATATTGTTTTAGTGTGTAAGGTTATTCTATACCATTGTTCATGCTCTGAGGAATTATCTGACTTCAAATTTCTCTGTGTATTGCAGTGAAGTAGCTTAGTGCTGTAAACTTGATGCCCAGAGGTGTGCTGTAAATTTGATGCCCAGAGGTATTCTCTTTTCTTCTTCCTTTCAGTAACTTCTGCAGCTTCCTTTGACAGCCATGATGATGATTACTTCAGCCCATAGATGACAAGGCTTTTGCTTCTTTTCTGTTAATCACTTACGGAATTGCAGCCTCGGGGTATATCCATCAAAATATGCCACACAGGTTAAATACTTGAATTCCTGACTACACTACACAGGATGTGGAGAGAGTTTTGAAGAAGCTGAGACTACCTTTTTGTGTGATGATAGGAATTCTCTCCTGACAACAGATTTGAACAAAAACTAAGAGACTATAAAAAATCTTAAATGTGACAGAATGTTATTTTTCTTAGTATTAGTTTATAGATTTTTTATGGGACCTTTCCAACAGTTAAACTCTTCCATTATACTTCATTTTCAGCACTTCCAAAATATTTCCATATTATGGTTAAAATGTCTTCTTTTGCTGGCATGAAGCGGCATTAAATATCTGTGCATAATTTATCTGTACAAATGAAATGGATTTGCTTTTTCAAAGCAAATGTATATGTAACATGGAATTTGTAACGGATTTTTCTGGAAATAGAAACAAATTATTGTTGGGCATTGTCATTTGCCTAGGAAGTTAAATGTAAAAATCTTAAAAGAAGATGACAAGAAGATCTTAAAAAGAAGATGACAAATAAGATATTTTAAAATATGAAATATGGATATAAGCCAGTTAAATATCATGCTAAATTTCATATTCTAACATATACTCAAAGGCTTCTGAATATATGACAATAACTTCTGAGCAATGAAGAATCATTCTAAGTAGTAAATAACCACACAAACCTTGGAAAGAGTTTGCCATTAAGTGCAGTCTAAAAGAACTCTTTTTCTCAATCTAAGCCATAACAATGATATTAATCCAGAAAAAGTAATTTATATTCATTATATGTATCAAATTGCTCCTCTTAACCATAGGTATGGGGGATGGTTTTTTTACTGCTTGATAAAGTTACAGTAATTAAGAGGTCCTTCAGTCTAGACTCAGCAAGAAGCTTCTCAGAATCTTAAGCATTACCACTAGCAGGTATAGTAACAAAGCCAAACAAGACACACTTCACTTTCTCTCAGTTTTTAGGGAGAGTTTTCTGAATTATGGGCAACCTGCAGTTTAATGTTAGAGAGGAAACTTTCTCCCAGACCTAGTCCAAAATACAAAGCAAGGAAGGTATGATGTGTCAAGTAAGCATAACATTGCAGAAGAAATTACTGCTTTTAAGATTAATCCATGTAGGAAAATCACAATTTGTCTGTGAAGAGGTGAAAAATAACAAGTTAATCCTTTAGTACTTTGCAGTGACTTTGAAATATATGTAGCCTGAAGTCCTATGGTCAAACCAATAACAGCTGAAGGCAATTAATAAAAAATAAAAATAAAAATAAAAATAAAAAAAACCAAAACTTTTTTTGACTGTTTAATTGCCTGTCACTTTTTGTAATAGACTTCTCTGTATTTTGTGGGCCACAAAATGTGTACTTTCTGTCCTGAGAAATAACCTGTACTGCAAACTGCTGAGTTCCTTCTATATAACATTATTTTTCTAAGAAGGTTTACATTTTAGAAAGTGTTAAAGATTTCTTTTTTATGAAAAGAAACAGGCCTCTAAGTCATATTTCCTTAGGGTGAGAAACTTCATTAATTAAGTTAATTCATTAATGAAGTTCTAGAACAAGATCTAAAAATATTAATGTAGTTTTCTGTGTTTAAGATAAAGATGTTCATCTTAGGTGCTTTAGATTTTCAGAAGTCTTGCATAGAATAAGAGAAAGTGGGCTCTTGTCTTCCTCTAACACTTTGTTTGTTAATGATGGTATAAAAAATAAGACTTTCATCTCCAGATCTGCTGGTGCTTTTCTATTTTTGAAATTTAATCATGCCTAACCAGGGTGACTGTGCCAACAGAAAAACTGTTCTGAATTCTGGATTGTTGTTAACAAAACTCAGTATTTTTAAAGAGGTTCTAGTGCAATGTGTAATAGTTTTGCATGTAGGGCCAAAGAAATTATGCTACCTTTATTTACTGTGAACTGTTAACTGATAATGAAATAACAAACAATTCCATGTCTAAATTTGACCCTATTTACTGTACTTTCTTAAAATTATGCTAAGTAAACAGATTTATTGACTTCCTGATGGTTTCTTATGTGGAAGCTGCTACATGGTATCTAAGCATTCTCAAACATCAGTCAGGCATGACAAATATTTTCAGAACACCTTTAGTAGGTTATATAAGACCCCATATTTCACAATTTAACAGATTAGAATAAGATGTTACAATTAAATGCTATAACCCACTTTGAGTGTCTAGATTTAGAAGCCTTGGAATGATACTTTTCTATGTTATTGGTTTTTTTTGTTTTTTTTTTTTCCCATGTACTTGGCATTATAAAGCACTAATTAAAAAACCCCCAACCTGTTATGCAGGTCCAGATAAAAATGTTACAGATTATCACTTCTCAGCTTTGACTATGAAATCAGACTCTTCTTTCTGTGGTTCTGGCTTCATTCAAAATTTTCTTTACAGAAGATAGCCTTTCTGTACTTTATGTGCAGCCTTGATTGACCCTGTAAGACTGGAACATACAGAATGAGGCAGAGGTCATTCAAGAAAAATTGTTTTGTGATCATTAAAGTATGCAACACAAGATCATGGACAGATGAGGTGACTGGGGGAGTGTTGCAGACTCATAGGGAGTGTCCTGAGGTTCAGGCTCTCCCTGCTGAAATGATGTACTTCCCTCAGTTTCAGGAATTGCCACGTTCACAGGAAAGGAATGCAGTGGTATTTGGTCTCTTAGACTTGAATCAACATTTACACAAGAAAATGTTAGACAACTAAGTAAATAGCTATTTACCCAGCCTCAATATTAACTTAGTATTAACTCCATAGTTACAAGATTAATTTAGATGAACCCCTGAAGGATTTTTTTTCACCTTTCATCTGGGGAGGACTTTCACACTTTACATCAAAACAAAGATTCAATCCTCTTGCAAAATCTCTCTCAGATATAAAATGATACATGCAATACTGAACTTATCCTGAGGTTTTGTTCAGATTCAGCCCGCTTCCTTATTAATACAAGCACCATTCAGAATTTAATGTTAGGTTTCCCACTTCTGCTAGTGTATTGTTCACAACTCTTACTTGCCTTAAACTAGAAGAATCCTTGGGCAAGGCTCAGACTCTCAACAGTAAGCAGAGATTTGTAATGACTGCATTGCTACTGAAATATATACAAATTGTTAACTTGTTGTGAAGGGAACGTTGGACTGGGGGTTTGGGATTTGGCTCTAGGTGCATGTAAAATTGCTTTCTGAACAGTAATAATTTTGCAGTGAATATTACTACTCCTGGCTTTGAGAAGTGCCTTTCTAAAAGCTGGTGTCCTTTTAGCTCCCTTTCCTGTTAGATCTGACTTGAGCATATGTAAACAGGTAGTTGAATTAATGTTGGATTTAGATTCATTTCTTTGTTAATCTTGAGTGCTTGATTTTAAAAATCATACTACTTTCTTTAAGATGATTTTTTTCTTCTAAATAGACTGAAATATTTGGTCTATCAGAGCAGATCCTTTGAAGAAAGCAAGTAATTGGTAGCAATAGTAGGTTGCTGCCCTTTGTGTGAATCTTGAGCATTTTGACAGTGGTTTTCATAGAACTTGTTGATAGCAAGTGAATGGGAAAGTAAAAAATAATAAATATTTTCATTGAGATCCTGCTTTTTTTTTAAGCTTTGCATTTTTTTCTAACCTTTTTCTCAGAAGCAGCTAGATCATTTTGACTGGCACATTAACTGTGGCCTGCTTGCCTGCAGAACCACCCCTCCCAGAGCTCAGATTGCATTACTGTCTTGCAAAAAACTGTAAAACAAATTGGCAAGGTGTGCGTCTTTTCCACCTACAGATAGGGCCACAAAATGAAAGCCAGTCTTTTATAACTACCATTAGCTGGAGTTCTAGGGAAGTGCTACAGAGGAAAATTCCTGATCCGGCTACCTAATGTATTGCAAGCAGGCATTTTCTTTTTTAATATAGTTGAACAGTGAAAAGTTAAGAAATGCCAAGATTTAAAGTTGCTTACTGCTGAGCAGAGTTTATCATTGGAGGCTCAATGATGTGCTAAATGCAACAGTATGGCTTTTCATTCAGAGCTGGCAGCTCTCCTACTGGCTCAGTTTGGACGGAATTTTCCTGTGCCTGCCTGCAAAATGCCATGTAAACAAATGCCATGGGGGGGGGGGGAATTTCCAAGAGTGTATAATGGCTAGATGCACAAGAGGATGTTGTGTCAGTGTAACGGCATATCTCCCTTTAGTAGCATATATCTTTGCTCATTGCTTAAGATATCCCATAGCTTGGTGTTTGAAGAATAAATAAATAAATGAACCCAAAACAAACCAAAAAGCATATGTGAGGTATGGATTCTAATCCCCAAGGCAGATAAGGGCACTGAACCCTGGTCTTCTACATCCTTGTTCACAGTCTTAATCATAGGTAGGAGATAATGATGATATTTCCTTTGTGTCTTATTGCGACATATATGTGGTCTGAACACATACACCCATAATTGAGAAAGACTCAACATCTTTATTCTGTGAATAAGGAATAACTTAGCCCCCCTCTGCCTAATGTATCTAAAGTGGTATGCATTTAGGTACATACATAAACCTAAGTGTAGTTTCTCAGTAACTTTGATAACTAGTTATTTACAGGTATACGTGGGGGAGTGGGGGGGGTTCAGGAAATACGTTTTGGTAGGCTTCTAAAAGGATTCAAGTCTTGAGCTTCCTTATAAGGCTGATATATTGACTTCCTCTGCACTGAAAGTAGCCATAAAATACTTGTGTTTGTTTGCCTGTAGGTCAGCCTTATAGCATTTTCCTGTGCTTACGTTAAATGAGATTATGAATGAGAAAAGAAATCTGTTTTACTGTATTAGAGAGCTGAATGTTCCTGGGAAACTTATGCTCATTCAAATAATGCCAGAAACCATTCTAACAGGGATAAATCCTGAGGATAAGCATTGTTTTTTGTAGTTTTTGACTAGTCAGAATATAGTAGCTGGGGTTTTGTTTTGTTTTGTTTCTTTTTCTTTCTTTTTGCCATAATGATCTTCCAAGTCTCTCTCAGCCTCTCTATCTCTGGACTAAGTTGTGGACTTTGGAAGCTTAGAAAGGAACAATAAGATTTGATTCATGTTTATGCAAAACTATTCATTTAATAGCTGAAGGGGATAGTTCTGTAAAAGTAGCAGGACTTACAAAGCACAGGATTAGCTTTGGAGATTTTGAAGCCTTAAGCAATGGATGATTACAGTGTACTAAATAGGATCAGAGATAGCAGAGTTTGCACCTCTAGTTGCTTTTTCACCCTTTGTACTCTGTGCCATTGATTGCTCAGAGGCCTCTGAGGCTGTTCAAGATGATATGGTCTGACCTGGTAGAATAAAAAGTCAAAATATTGGGTAAAAACAGAAGAGCAAAGAAGCATTGTCTGTGCAGAGAAGGTGTGTCAGAAGTTGAATTAGCAGATAACTATTCTGAGTCAAAAAACATCACGGCTCTTACTTGTTTTTGATCTTATTGTATATAGCCAGTGAGTGCACTTCTGACTGTTGTGCAACACTTTTAATGCCAGCTATGTTAATTCCTTTGTCCAATCAATGCTTTGAAAGGCACTGAGAAAATCATTATGAATAGATTAGATTGTTAGCTTCTAGTAATGTTAACTAACTGTGTAGTTGTGACTACACAGATATTAAATGACAGGTGATGACTATTCAGAATGGAGCTACAAATAGCTGTCCTTATAAAATATTGGAGATGCTATTATGGCTGTTTTGTTTTTGTTTCTCTTCTCACAGTCTTTACATTTAAAACTTAGTTGTTTTGAACTTCCAACATTACTCTTACCCATGTGTCCCAACTTTCCAAATTCGTTGCACTTAATCTTTTTTGCAATGCTGCTTTTGCTAGCCTAGATTTCAAGAATTCTTTTTGGTAAATGTTGTTCTGCTGATTTTGTGTGTTAACAGACATGTGACCTTATTATGGAATCTCTTGCTGTGATCTTGGTACATGGATTTAGTACACAAATGCTTTAGGCACTTTTTAGAAGACAAATAAAACATGATGTCTGACTCCGGTATGGTACCAGGTTCTAATATGCTGGTGCTCGTCTGAGCATTTTGAGATGCATGGTAAATCTTTCTTCAGTTTTGAGTTTTCTTTTCCTTAGTGGATCCAGCCGTTTCTCATCCCTTTTATTACTTTGGGATGATGTATATGTTGCAAGCTTATTATAGTTTTCCAGTGGTCAGAAATGTTGGCCATAAGAGCAAGACATGGTGGTTAGAACAGCTAGAAATGCCACTTAATGAACTAAACATCTCACCAAAACTGAAAGTAGTATTATTTCCTTAAATCGTTTCACATCAATGAAGTGCACCAGTCTTTTAACAGTACTTCATACAGAAGCTCTTTTCCCCAATTAGGAAAGATAAATTATGTGACAAACTCTGGACAAGTGTGCACAGACTTGCTGATAAGAAAGGTGAAGGCCTTTGAAGACTGTGAATTCATCTGAGTATAAAGGCTGTATTGTGGCTCTGCCTCTTCCCATAACTGTAGCTATGCTTTTATGAGCTTAATTTTGTTGGAAAAGTTCATACTTATGCTTTTGAAAAATATCCTCACTGTATTGATTGTATAAGTACTTTTCTCAGCTTGTAGTGTGAAGTGGTATGTGAGAAGGTCTTTAAAGGACTTAGTGGGCTAATTGACTACCTGACTTTCAACTTCAGTCAAATCGCATTATGGCATGAAAATTAATGCTTGGAATATTTTTAAGTTTGGCAGCTCTAATTTTGCTTTCAAGAATCTAAGGATGTAAGCAGGCATTTTTGACCTTAAAGATTTTGCTTTTTCTGAAGCTACTAATTTCTTATAAATAGAAAGTACAAATTAATGTCCAGACTAAATTAAGAACATAAAATGGGAGGGATTAATTTGGCAGAGTGTTTGGGGGGAGAAAGGGAGGGATTACATGCATCCATTTACAGCTTTTTGTGTTTTGACCTTAAATCAAATTAATCTCTGTAATGTTTTCCCCTCATATCTTGCCTTGACCATGCAAATAGTTTCAAATTGTGGTGTTTGCACATATTAAAGAGCTTACTTATTAAGAACACTTCTGAAAGTGTGCCTTCCGTGTTGAGTTGTGACTCATATGTCTTTCAGTGGTGTTCTGCTGCTGCTCTGTAGTCTTTGAAGGATTATTATTTACATGTCTTCATGCCTTGTGGCACTTTTGAAATTGCTCTTAAGTGGTCAAATGTGTCTGCCAGATTATTCAATTAACTTCTGCTTCTGTGAGGCTGGAGCCTGCCACTGGAATGAACATGTTTATGCTCCACTGACTGATGCAGCTGCCTGTGCTGGATCCTTTATCAGGAAGAACTGCTTCCTTCAGCTAACCGCCATGAATGCACATCTAGGGGACACTGTCTCTGGCAGCATATTACAATCTTGCCTCAATCTCAGATAAATGGCCATTACTATAGATGCCCTTTTCTAGTGTTAGGTGATCAATACTGAAGGTGAACAGGTATAAAAAAAAAACAAAATAATGGGTTCTGCAATGTGTGTTCCTGTCCTTCCTTTCTCCTTATTATTTCCATATCTCAACTCAGCCTCACAAATTTTATATCTTTCCTAGTGTGTATTTCCCATATCTGTGCCTCAGCTGAATGTATTTATTCCCTGGCTCCTTCTTTCCTCTATTAAATGTGGTAACTGCATCAATCTTTTCTGCAGCCCTTTAGTAATACCCATTCTCAGTATGCTGTCAAAAATCTTTCCTATAATGTCTCCAGTTCCCCTTTCTTCAACCGGGGATTTAAGTCACCTGAGTCTAGTGCTTTGTTGGCTTTCAGTAGTTCTAATCGCCGCCTTATCCGTTTTATGATGAGGGTAAAGCCTTTCAAAGATCCACTCCCCCAAACCTAGGAAAACATATCTCACTCCCTAGGATATTATCTTCTTTCCTTTTGTGTGTACTGTCATAAAAAAATTATTTAGACCTGTAGCATATTAACCATCTGTCACTAGTTTTCTTCTTTGATCCTCTAATATTCCTCCTGTATGTTTTGTTTTTGTTTTGATAGCATACTTCTTTTTTCCCCCTTATACTTTCTTTGTTGTTTTTCCACTTAGGAACTTTATTCACATCTTTAATTGTTTTGGCTTTGTCTCATATCTCTTTATTAATTTCCCTCTCCGGGAAATACAATTTTCTGACAACCTTCTCCCTTGCTTGTCCTGCA
This sequence comes from Eurystomus glaucurus suahelicus, assembly GCA_032159205.1. NCBI lineage: Eukaryota > Metazoa > Chordata > Aves > Coraciiformes > Coraciidae > Eurystomus > Eurystomus glaucurus. Next base: position 13,800 of record JAVFHW010072367.1, read on the forward strand.
GATTCTGCATTTTTCCAGAATTCTATGGTTCACTGCTGCTTGTATTTTGCAAAATAGCACATATAATGGCAACTTCTTCTCATGCAACTAAATGGGCATTTCAGCTAAATGGGTAGCTATTTCAGTAACTCTAACTATGCATTTTCCTGCCACATGAATATTGTTGCTATGCGTTAAAATCTCTCATTATTAATTGCCCTGAAATGTAGAGCTTAGTCAAAAATCCTATTGTCCCTACCACTATCCGAACAAAAAGACAATCACATTGCTTGCCTTTTGAAAGCTTTCACTGCATACTCTAAAGTTGGTGTGTGTTGTGTTTTGTTTGGTTTTGGTTTTTTAGAGTTTTTTTTTTTTAATTTTACAGTAGTGCTGATGCTTTTTTGTGTGTGGTAGCGTGTTACTTGGTCTGGAAGGGGGAATAAAAATTGGCTGAGTGCAAATGAATCCCACAGGAGGCTGAGAAATGCAAAATCAATCTGAATGATCAGATCTGATTTGGGCATGTGAAAATGAACTATAGGTAAGAGCATTAAATGTATAAGGTTTAGTTATAGTTGCCCTTTTCTTCTAAGATCTATCAAGTGATGAATAGTAATCATCTGTCATACGCAGATGAAACAAAAACTATTTGATTTCCAGACACTTTCAGTAACATAGCCCCTTTCATAAATGCTTAGCATCTACATATATTCTACACCCTTTTAGAGTTTGCTTTTTCAGCCTCTATTGCAATTTTTAAATAATTGTACTCCTTTTTGGACTGCTATCCTAAAATCCCAATACTTTTCCTTAAGAGACACCTAAATTTGACCATGGATGTGGTGGCCTGTGAGGCCACTGACATGGCCGCCCAGAGGTTTAATCTTCCTGACTGCTTATCTGGTTCCAATATTCAGACACTGTGAGAGCACCTATACGTTTGGATGGCACAAAGATGAAGACTTGGCAGCCAGGTTGTGCTTACTGAGTCTACTCACATGGAGTCTGTGCAGCCTTCACTGGAGAGCTCCCAGTATTCATGGCGCACAGCATGTGTGGCTGTTCACACCAGCACACTCACCTGTTGTGTTGTCAGCACTTCATAACACACCTCTTCAAAGTCAATGGCACAGACATAATGCAGAGGCCTCTTTTTTGGTTGATACGGTACTGAAGCATCCATCCTGTTGTGTTCATACAGTTACTGCTTGCTGAGGGGAAAAGAGGCACAGCATGGCCCCATACAGAGCAAGTATACAGTTTAAGGCAGGTATGTAGACCACTGCCTAAAGGGCCCAGGTGGGATTGGAGACCACTCAGTTGGAAAAAAAGTCTAAAATGGACTGGTGAAGAACAGTCTCTCCAAGATAGAGAATAGTAGCGTCTTATTGCCCCTCTCCTAGACTTGAACTGACATCAGGAGGGCTGCAGGAAGAAGGTCATTGCTAACTCTGTAACTCTGAAAAACACTGTCCTTGTAGGGTGAAAAAGATCCTTTGTCACCTGCTGAGGAGGAAGAGCAGATCAAAACAAGTGTGCATGCCTCCATCCTCATGCTGCCTCCAGTATGGATGATGGTGGGATTCACTGCTGCCTCTTAGCCAGGTTGGTGGTCTGGTTGTGTGTTAAGATTATTCTGTGGTAATGATAGGATGGCCTCTCAGCCAACTAGTTGTGTTTAGTATGGGTTCTGCACCACCAGGTGCTAGAGAGACTCACAGACCTCTCCTTTAAGGCTATGTGTCATCAGGCATTGCTCACTCTGAGAGCACTCAGACACCCAGGCATCTCAGGATTTACCAGGCATCTGCCATGGTGTGTCTGAGGAGTTTCAGTGGGGAGTCCAACAATCCTGCTGTAGCCCAGACAGGTGAGATGGTGTTTTGAGGTTAGGCCTGGAACTGAACTGCATAGTGACTTTCATCATCCGCTGAGCATTAGGGTAGGGACAAAGTATAGGGCAGGGCCACCACTATCGGAACTGCTGACCATCTATACATTTCATCAAACTACCTTTGGCAGCAACTGCATGTGCATGCAGGTAAGCCCTTTGGCCAGAAGGGCATAGTAGTAAAATCAACAAGACAGACTTTTTTCCATGTTTTCTTCAGAGAGTTTTCTTGCAGATCACTCCAAGGAGGTTGTGTCAGCTGGGCTGTGGTTGATGATCTGTCTCTCTGAGGGAGAAAACGTGACAAGCGTTACATCCAGGAACTCTGCTGCTTCTACAAAGATTGTGAGGAATGCGAGAGCTACCCAGGATGGGGAGCAGAGGGTCATATGCAAGCATTCTTCTTTGGGAGAGCTGTCCCACCCTCCTGTTTTTGGGTTCATGATCCTGTGACCAGCTGAAAGGGTGAATTGTCCTACCAGTGTCAGCAATTGGAAACCCAGTCAGGCTACCTGAGAAGGCACCTACTGTATCCATTACGTAAGTCCAGGAGAGACTGGGTGAAGTCACTGGACTGGTACATGCAGATGGTGGAAGCGAGTAGCTGCTTGTCATAGGAACCTCCAGAAGCACTAAGGGACAGGAGTTTATGTCTCCTTTTTTTTTTATTGCTTTCTATTGCTCAAAAGAAGTTGTCCCCTCCCCAGAGGTGGAACACCAGGTTTATATAACTCTGGGGACTGTGATAAGGAATAGGTTTCATTGAGCTCCCAGACAGACAGCCCATTATCTGGATTTGAGATTCTTAGTTAAAAAGCAAAAAGGACTTTTGGCCCTGACTGTTTTATTGTACTTCTGTAGTACTTTTATTGTTAAAGGGACATCTTTTATTTCTCAGATGTGTTTAATGGTCCTTGCTTATGTTCTGTGTCCTTTCTGAGTTATCTCTCACTGCCCAAATCCACAAGGGAAGCTGTTGAGATCCTTTATTCTGGATGGATGATGAAGGATTGTAGATGATCCCATGAAAAGGGACCTTTCTCTCAGTGTTTGCAACTAGGCTGTACCTAACCTGAGCTAGTCCTCATAAGCCAAGGTGGTTCTCCTGGGAATGATGACTAGATGTGAAAACTTCCTACTTTCAAATGGCTTAACAATAAGGAAATTGGCCTGTCGTTATGAATTTTACTGCTACTCTGACAGTGTGATCTAATCTGAATGAGAAGGTGGGGCTGTAAATAACACAAAATCTCCCAATTTTTCTGTATTATAGTACAAATTTACAGAATGATACTAGATGTGCCTTGACAGCAGCTGTTGTATGTGAAGCCTTTGCCATTAGCTTGCATTAAACAATTAGGAAAATGGGACATGCTAAAGTGCAAATGTGCATCCAATTTCTTGCCTTAATCCTCTTAAGAAAGGCTGAATATACTTGTACCATGATACATGTATAATCCAACTCATGTTGCTCCCAGATTGGCAGCAAGCCTGGAGCCTCTCATAGAAGAGAAGCCAGCTGAGGCTATATGCCAAGGAAGCAGGGTGGATGTCCAGAGGTCTTCACTTGGCCTTTGCACTACTGTATAGTGTATTGGCTGCCTTGTCCTTAACAAACAGCCCCTGACCAGGTGCTAGAGTGGTGATATAACTAAGGGAAATGGTCTGACACATGGTGAGGTGGGATATGAGACTGAAGTTATGATAAGCAAAGGGCCATTGCTTGCCCCAACAAGTGTCCTTGGATTTTTTTACCTTTCTAAAAAAAAAAAAAAAAATAGATGCGGAAGAAAGAGGTTTTCTATCTTTGCAGGCAGATGTAAAAGTCTCTTAGCAAAGAGGCAGAGGGGAAGGTACAGAGGGATCACAGTGAGGTGGAATCAGGCTGCTATATTTAACTGCAGCAAGAAAAGACAAGCATGTGGATTTGCAAAGAGAAAGGACAGAATCATACAATTGTTTAGGTTGGAAAAGACCTTTAAGATCATTGATTCCAGCCATTAACCAAGGACTGCCATGTCCACCACTAAACCATGGCCTTAAGCACCACTACTACACATCTTTTAAATACCTCCAGGGATGCCTCCCTGGGCAGCCTGTTCCAATTCTTGACAACCCTTTTGGTGAAGAAATTTTTCCTAATATCCAATCTAAACCTCCCCTGGCACAACTTGAGGCCGTTTCTTCTTGTCTTGACACTTGCTACATGGCAGAACAGACTGACCCACATCTCACTACAACCTTCTTTCAGGTAGAGAGCGATAAGGTCTCCCCTCAGCCTGCTTTTCTACAGTCTAAATAATCCCAGTTCCCTCAGCTGCTCCTCAGAAGACTTGTTCTCTAGGTCCTTCACCAGCTCCATTGCCCTTCAGACACACTCCAGCACCTCAGTGACCTTCTTTGAGTGAGGGGCCCAAAACAGACCCGGTATTCAAGGTGCAGCCTCACCAGTGCTGAGTACGGGGAGACAATCACTTCCCTCGTCCTACTGGACACATTTCTGATTCAGGCCAGGATGCTGTTGGCTTTCTTGGCCACCTGGGCACACTGCTGGCTCACATTCAGCCAACAGTCAATCAGTATCCCCACTGGACAGCTTCCTCAAGCCTGTAGCATTGCCTGAGGTTGTTGTGACCCAAGTGCAGGACTCAGCACTTGCTCTTGTTAAATCTCACCCTATTGGCCTCGGTCCAATGATCCAGCCCAGACAGAAACCTCTGAAAAGCCTTCTTACCCTCAAGAAGATCAATGTTCCCGCTCAGTTTGGTATCATCTGCAGACTTACTGAGGGTGCCCTCTATCCCCTCATCCAGGTCACTGATAAAGGTATTAAACAAAACTGGCCCCAATACTGAGCCCCAGCAAACACCACTTGTGACCAGCTGCCAAAGGCATTTAACTCCATTCAGCACTACTCTTTGGGCAAGCCATCCAGACAATTTTTTACCCAGCAAAGAGCACATTCCCCTAAGACATGAGCAGCCAGGTTCTCCAGGAGAATGCTGCAGGAAAAGGTGTCAAATGCTTCACTAAATTCAAGCTGAACAACATCCACAGCCTTTCCTAGATCTACTAGGCAGGTCATCTTGTCATAGAAGGAGATCAGGTTAGTTAATCAGGACCTGCCTTTTATAAACCTATGCTGACTGGGCCTGATCACCTTGTTGTCGTGCATGTGCCACATGATGGCACTCAAGATGATCTGCTCCGTAACCTTCCTTGGCACTGAGGTCAGGCTGACAGGCCTGCAGTTCCTTGTATCTTCCTCCTGGCCCTTCTCGTAGATGGGCATCACATTTTCTAATCTCCAGTCAGCTGGATCCTCCCCAGTTAGCCAGGACTGCTGATAAATTATGGAAAGTGTCTGAAAGAAGAAACAAAAGAAACCTATTTGAAAATAAGGAAAAATGACGAGAAAGGGGCTTTTAAAGAAACTCTAGAAAAGTGGAAGGAAAGAGAGAGAAAAAATGAGGGAGAAACTGGGCTGTGTAATCTATTTGAGTTTTCTTCCCTCATATTGGTTCCTTTTCTTGCCTCTGAGTGCTATATATAGACCTTTTATAATACAAAGAAATCCAGTACTGACTTGAGAATTGGAAGTATGAAGAAAATTATTTTGAAAGAATGACTAAGACATTTCATATAGTTGTTTTTTTTTTATTTCATGCAGTAATTATGTTCAAAGACTAGGAATGAAGTTTTTTCCTCGGTGACTTTCCATTCAACAGTTTCTGTTAAGATGGAGAGAAAATATGACTCTTTTTTACTTAAGCAATGTCTTTTTTAGCACAAATACAGTGGAAGGTTGATTTACATGAGGACAAATTTTTCTGTACCATTAGCTTTTAAATGTGTTTTGATTTTATTAAACACACTCTTATTTCACTTGAAACAGAAAACATTCATATGTCTTACAGTTAAAAATTAATCATTGTGCAATACTGAGTACTAACTCTGTGCTCTTACCATAATATGCTGACTGTGGAGAAGAGGAAAAAGCTTTCTGTAATCTGCCCATAGACTGTTTCTTCAGCAACCTCCAAGCTTGCTGTTTGATCATACTTTCCAGATAGATAGCTCATGAACAAACCAAATCCATCTTAATCTATTTTAATGGTAGTTGCATTCAATCTGTTTTATGTATTAAATGGATCTGCTCCTTAAAAATCTTCACAGAACTCTGCTGAAAAGGAATTCAGAAAAAAAATCTCTGAACATGCCAATAATGCATGATTATATTTATTCTCCGGAAAAAAAAAATGTAGTTTCATGTTTAAATTTTTCACAGCTTGGTCAGTTTTGAAACTACCAAGTACTTCATAAGAGTGTCCTTGAAATACTGGGTCAGCACTCAATACCTGAAACTTCCCATATTTCTACCTGGATGTAAGGGTCCAAAGTGCTGAGCAGGGATATGTTCTCATTGGATTCCAGAGGAATGTGGTGCTGTCTTCAAGCACTTAATTTAATTTTCGCTTGTGAGCATGGGCCAATGTAGTAAGGGACTACAGCTGCATTACTTTGGAGGTGAGTTGAACTGCTTTCCAATAGCATTGCCCTTGCCTGTCTTCTGCCTCTCTATAGCCTAAGAGTTAGTTTGGCATGGCTGCTGTGGAAAAATGCTTGCGAAGAGAAAAATATCACATTAGTAAAATCCATGCAATAAGAAGATTTAAAATATGCTTTTCTGATTGGTCTTCCTCCAAGACAGTTTTTGGCCAAAAGAGAAAACTCAAAACAAATGTAGCTACTTGGAAACAATAACTTCTAATATCAGGTAAGTATCATTTTACCTAATATCATATCTTGCCTAATATTAAGTATAGCAAGTTTTACCTAACATGATATTAGGTAAAAGAGAAACAACTGTTTTGGTGCAAAGAGCATATAAAGAAGTACTACTTTTTATTTCCAACACCTAGTGTTTTTGCTCTAATGAGAAAATAATTTTTTTTTTCAATGCACAACATCAGTGCAGAAATGCGGTGCAAGCAGACAGAGGAGGTAAGTTAGCACTGTTTTTGAAGGAACATGGAAGTCTTTCCGGCTAACACAGACCAAATTTCTGTAATTTGATTCTCCAAAGCGCAGCTTATACTGCAGTGCTTTATCACGGCCATGTTTTGCCCAACAGTTTCTAAGCTCTGTTTGGGAGGGGAGAGGCTGGTGGTACAATCTGACTACAATTCAACACTGGTACAGAATTGCTTTCATTCAATTACGAAAACACAAACATTTAATCTTTCTGTTTAGACCTGAAAACAGATTATCTTCTGTGGATCCTACTGTGGAGGGTTTCAACCTTGCTTGTATGTTAAAAATCTTATCTTTTTAGAAAAATGAGTCTAATGTGTGGCTTTTCTAGGGGATGGATCTCTGACTGTTTGACCTGCTGCTTTTTACTCTCCTGGGAACAAAAATGTGGAGTCCTAAGGCACTAACTACTTTTATAATACGCATATCTGTTCTGATTAGTTAATTCCCATTGATAAAGAATTGTGGAAGAAATGCAGAAGTGTTCTTTTAGTCAGATGATATTTTATTTGGGTCAGAGGAAAGCAGTGGCTCTGTTCAAGAAGTGTCTGATTTAAGAATGGTCAAAATTTTAAGTATGGGATGGGATAGTCCTACAGAAATCATCAGCAGCAGAGCATTAAGGACTGTGCTGATACCAAGAAGTAACCATATTCTAGTACCAGTATCTCCCAGGAAACAACTGTCACTTTATTTTGGTTGTACCTGGTAACAGCTCACTCTACTGATTCCTAGAATTAGAGCAGTCTATGGAAACACTACTTCCCTATACTGTACTGATATGCCAGCAGGAACAAGAAAAGGAAATTGCTTCCCAGTTCAACAGACTTTTCAAGACAACATATATTGTTTTTCTTGGATTCTATTGAATGAACTATGAGGCCCCATTCACAAAAATATGTTCTTTGATCGTGAGAAGATAAACAAATCAAGCTATCTATAGTCTCACTGATGCGCAGAGAAATAGCAAGGTGCCACAAGCAAAGGCTAGATGACAGCAAAGACTGCACTGCACAGGATAGATATATTTGGACCAGCTTAGTTACAACAATTCAAATAGACGATGCATCCTGATTAAGTGTCCAGTATTTCAGAAGATGAAGACAAGAGATTTAGCCTCAGCCTGACCACTGACAGATTCTGTTTTGACATGCAAGGCTGGAGATCTTCTTAGAGAACATACCATTATCTCACGCTAAGTCCAGTCAGATTTAACAAATGTGAAATGCTGTTTTACATTCACAGTCACCACTAAGCATTTTACACACTTAGCATCTCCCTTATCTTCCTTCTTTGCAGCATGTGGGTTTCCTCTCAGTGGCAGTACTGAAGTGCAAGGAACCATGTGGAAATCAGTCTAAAAACACTTGCTGGAGGCATTTCACTTCCTTTGTGCAGACATGGTGGATCAGTTATCAAATGACAGTTGAGAATAGTTTTTCTGACACTCTAATTCTTTGCCTTTTCACCTTTTTTCTCAGTAAAGAGTAATTATAACCATTCATATGAGGACATATAGGAAGTGAAATTGTTTTAGTCACTGTGTCTTGATGACAGCATTTACCATGTCAATGAAAGGAAAAAGGCTCTACAGATTCCTTTTATTTTTTTTTTTTCCAGAAGGAGCTCTGTACATTTTGTGACATAAAAAGATTGAGAAAGCTCAGTAGTGATTACTTCTATTATAACATCTGTTCAGCTCCAGAGCTGGCTTTTGATTCAGTTTCACACTTTCATCCAGCCAGCTGAAAGGATGTGAGGCTTGGGGTATGCCTTGGGGTATGCAATTTGCAGCCAAAGGTTATATTGCTACTCTTCATGAAGCACCTGAGGAAAAGAAATGCCTGTGACTGAATGGCTAATCAGGCTTTAAACCTCAACTCTTGTGTCCACATTGCTGGATTCAGTGAACTGTAGAAAGCATTCTTGATCTTATATAGACTATATCATATTAAGGATAAATTGCATTTCAGCAAATGTTTTCCTTCCAAGGAGTAGATTTTTTCACTTATTATTCTTCAGAATGTGATGAAATTGCACTTTACTTTGATAGCAAGAATTTATTTTGATTACCTAATTTCCTTCCTAGTAATAACAGGGCTTGCAGATAGTAGTAATATAAGTTTAATCAGAGCAGTAATGTAAGTTTAATCATTTGATAGTTTAACATGTCTCGTATGTCATTCTGGTAAGCAATCTAGAAAATATTGCCTAAGTGAAACTAGAAGGGCCTGCAAGCATGCTGGAGAATAATACTAGAGTTCATAACAATTGCATTTAATTGAAAAAATATCCCTCCCCGAATACGGGGCAGTTCAATACAGATGAATACAAAACACCACTCTTGGAAATAATTAATTGCTAAAACAAAATAAGCACTAACCAATAGTGGGATGAATAGACAGGGGTGCTGTAAGTTAAGATTCATTCTTCTTACGCTAGTAAGGATCTAGCTAGACTGATGTGTCCAGCCTTCTTTAAGTACCACAGGTAATGAAGCATGCAGGCCAGCTGGAAGAAAAGCCAGGTAAGATCTGGGGATGATTTAGAGATATACAAAATATGACTGTTAGGGAAAAGAACTAGAAATTTTGGATTGTTTATTCTAGAGAAGAAGTTGGAAGGAGACATGACATCTTCCAATCCATAAAATATCGCTGCAGAGAGGAAAAGGTTATTCATTCAGAGTGGTACAAGAAGTTACAGGCTTAACTATAGCAAGGGAGATTTAGGCAAGATTTTTAGGGAAATATTTCTGAAGACAAGAATGGTCATGCAGTGGAAAAGACTGTATTCTGCAAATGTGGAGTACTGAGGGAGAGATGTTAGACAAACCTATCTCTTAAATTATGTAGGTACACTTGATTACATCCTGTCCTGTCTGCTCTGTCCACAGTGGCTATGCAATTGTTATTGGGAAAAAACAGTAAAAAGAGGGTGCTTTATGTAAGCACAGAACCAGAAAAGCATGAAAAGAGAAGCTTCAGGAATATTTGTGTCATCACTTGCTGTTGGTGTAGCTCTGGTACTAAAGGTCCTTGATTCATTCTCTACTGTTAGATGAGTCTAGATGTAACTTTTGTTCAGTCTGGTTTGACCTTTGTACAATTAATCCTTTCTTCCATGATAGAGTTGCTGCTTGTATTCTCCCTTCCTAATGTTGCTTTATATTTCTGAGGGGTATATATTCACTAGTCTGTGAATAAATGTGAATTCACCTCAGCCTCCAAGTGCTCTTTTAAGATGCATTCATACCATTCAGAAAAATGTGTAACTTCAGGTATTCAAGGTAGAATTCAATAGATAACATGAAGCATTGAGTTTTTGTGCAATATATCTTTGGACTTGCCCTTCAGCTGGTTAGTTTAACATATTTTTCTTCTGAAGCTACATTCCACACACGGTGCTCAGGAGCCACATGCTCACTGTCCATAGCTGTGTGATATTATGCTGGCTTGTGCAAACTGATCTGAATGCTTGTGGTTTTCTGTAGTCACAGGGAGCCACTACTCCAAAAACCACATGGTATTATTGTGGAAATAGCAAATAGTTTGTCACTATCAAAGCTCTTTCCTTGCTTCTCCCCCTCCTGTTTCAAACCTGAACTAAACCTGTGATCTGACAACTGACAGGGCAACTGATATTTGTGAAATACAGATCAGACCTAAACACTAGAATGGTCAGATACAGGAAAGCAACACTTTGCTGTCTTTTGCCAGCCTCAGTAATGTAGCTACTTTGACTAAGAGTTCACAAAAAGCATTCTCAAAACAAAACAGAGCAAAAGGTTGCTTACCCTTCTGCAGTTTTTCTCAAATCGTAAAAGCCTCAACTTTCTGCACATTTTGGTGCCGCCAAAAAGCACAAACTTAAGTGGCACTGTAACAGAGAAAGAATGGCAGCTATTCCACAGTTCTGTGGGGTAAATAAACATTCATTTTCTATATTGAAATTAGAACTATCATAGATTATTATGCGGATATATTATGTATTGTGAAGCCTCTTATGCCATGCACTGTTACTTAAAATGCCCAGATGGGTTTTCCCATGCTTATGAACCACAGTTGCCTGGCTAAGATCCCTACACAGCTGCAGATTTTTCCAGCTCCTTCCTTAACCTGTAGGGTCTCCTTTTGTCCCTCTGTTCCTCCAAATATTACTTACACTATCCTAATGAGTCTGATGCACAGGGATTGCTGGGATGCCAGTTGATTTCCAAGTGCTGTAATATTCTAGGACAGTGATTGTCTGGTGTGAATTTTGTAATCTCAGTCACTCAACAGCATGAGAATCAGGATTCTTCTTGGCACACTGAAGAGAATCTGATGGCGGGCAAGTGGCTTTCTTTAAAGAGTAATGCCTGTGTCCTTGATAAGAATGATGGAGTCACAGGAACAGACGCCTTTTCCAGTTTTAAAGTGTTGAGCTTTATGAATAGATAAGTACTCCGTGAGAACTCCTGTTATTGCAACAGAACACCATAGCTCCTGAATAAATTAGCCTTTTAACCAGCACAGGTTACAAGAATCAGTACTAATATCTAGACAGATTTCACATAATGACAATATATTGCATTCCCAACATAATTTTAGCCAGTAACAATTACAAATGTGCAGTGTAGATTGCAGACCCCCAAGTAGTGTAGTTTATCATAAAAACCATTACACATTGACTAGAAATAAAGTCCATGGGTGAAGCTTGTTTTTTAAGACAGAGCTTGAGAAGAAAGAAATGCGCTTGTTTTACTTTACCTTCTAATCGCCTTCTGAAACAGTCTGGTACTAATTACTTTGGCTATGAAGAGTTTATTTTCTTCACCTTGGTAGTTCTAAAAAAGCTTTTTATCAGTGTTCCTGCTATTCCTCTCCTGTCTATTCTCTGTTCTAAGACTGTAGTTGAGAATACACTCTCCTGTCTGCTTGTAAAAAGTCATATGCCTGAGTTACAAAGTCTCTTTTAAAAAATATCTTTTGCATTTTGAATAGACAGGTAGCTACTGAATTCAGATGTATTTCTCACTTGTGCATTCATATTTCTGGTTAAACTCAGGAATTCCAAAAATAATATCAGAGAGGAAAACTCAAAAGCTCATTGCTTTTGTGGCTTTTTTCACTGAGGCTAATTTTAGGCTGTATTGCCAATGATCAGTCTGTACTCCTTAGTTCTATGTTATATACATAAGCTGTGTGTGCAACAAATGATATTTTCTTAGCCTCTCCATATAGCCTATTAAACAGTAGTTGGATTACTTCCACCCCTAAAGGAAAACCTTTGGCATAAATAATACTGTCATTTGGATAGGCTAGACATACTTTTGCAAAGTGACCTTGTAAAAATATTGTCTGAGGTATGACTGAGCCTAAATTATATGACAGTGAGGTACTATATCCTGGTCCCTCCGGTACATGAGGTCTCATCTTGTGGCAGTGAAACCAGCTGAAATTGAACAAAAAACAGCAGTGTGCATCAGATTTGGAGGTTGAAGTAAGCTGGTTTTGGGGATTTTTAATTGCAGATGTCTATGTAAATTCTTTGTTTGGCAAAGGTAAATGTTGCTTACTGTGGTTTTTCTGTCTGATCATTTTTATCTTTGTAAAATGAAATTATATGAAGCACTGTAAGGAGAATCCTCTGCCTATATTATAAATATAAGTAAGTCTAGAATAGTTGGCTTGAAATTACGTTTTCACTTCTCTTTTACAGCTCTCTCAAATGTTTCTCTGTGTCATTCAGGAGTAACTTATTGTTTGGGTGCTCCAGATCACAACATCTTGCTCTCTATTAAAACATGCATATTTCTGTTTCTGCTCATGGGTCAATAACCTTAAAAACTGTCATTCTAGTTTGTCGGGCAGGGATAGATTTTATAGTTGACATTCCCATTTGCCATCTCATCCCCCTGAATCATTATTCAGATGTTCATGCTTATTATACCATATTGTCAAGACTATTCCAGTTCATAAGAAAAAATGAGACCAACCCATACTCTATCATTAGAAAGAATTCCTATGCTTAACGTGTAAACTTTTTGGTTTGCATATTCTGTAAATGTAAGGGAGAGTATAGTGTAGCTGTAATGGAAATCTTTTAAAAAATGACTACACATACACTACTACCTTCTGCCATTCTAGTGGACTAACTTTAGAGACAGAAGGGCACAATACTTAACAGTTCAAGTCAGATCATGCGAACCTTTCTGTGTAGCTGCAAAAAAGAAGAAATAGGAAAAATACAAGGTCACTTGTGAATCAGTGTCTCTCACTGCTTGCCAAGAACATAGAGGCACTCAGTCCAAGCAGGTGAAAGCAGTATCCTTTGAGTGTAATGTTGCATTAAAATCTGACTGACTCAGAAGTTACTTCTGAAGAAGAGCATACAGGATTTTCGAGCCAAGTTTTGAACAGCTGCTGCAAAAACATGATCCTCCAGTCTGCATTCGATACAGAGAACTTTCAATGCTTTATGGCTGCCAGAATGAAGCTGCCAAAACTAAAGGCTATCCTAGGGCTATTCTGTAACTGTGCCTTTTTACTACTACAAACAAATCATAAAGGGGAGTAAGTGTACAGCTAAAATATCCTTATGAATATTGGACTGGATTTTCAAGTTTGTGACTCCCATTGACTGAGGAATATGGCTGTTGTATCCTGCTTTGTTCCATAGCCAGTGGACTCCATACATTAAAAATAGGAATCATAGTAGAAGCTTTTTGTATCAGGAGTTTTCTCTTTCATGTAATCTTCTAAGGAAGTCAAGAACAGTAGATTTTCCCTCTACCTTCCCATACTGCAAAATTTAGATTTGGAGAGTTTATTCATAAAAATGCAACTTTTTTTCCTGATGCACTGAGGTTTAAGAACGGGTCTTTTGTTTGTTTGTTTTGAGAAGGTGCTGTCTTGTTTGTAGTCTCCTTTCATGTCTGTAAATTTAGAATTGTTAAGGCAGGGTCCTTGTGCTTTTTTTCACAGTGCTTTAGGAGTAGAAGTTTACTATAAAAAATTTTGTATTTTAAAAAATGGAAAGGAATAGGTTTAATTTTTTTCTTCCCAAAATTTAACTTTCAAACTTCTGTGCTGCTTTGGAGGAGTACCAGATACCAATTGTAGATTAGAATCAGAAGATCTTCATTCTGTGGTCAGATTTTTTCTGAGTAGCAGTGTTATGCTGCCATCAGTTGCCTGATCACACAGGCCAATGCTGAACTCAGCAACATCCCCTCAGAAATTTTCTTTCAGACAGTCCTGCCATACATTCCTGTGGGCCCAGCTCCTCCACTGCCCAATGTGGTACCAGCATTGCCTGATGGACACAACAGACAGAGATGGCTCCCTCAGTGGCCCTTCACATGGAAGGACACCACCATGAGAGCTCAGCAAGATGCAACCAGCCCCAACAACAGCCACACCCAACAGGAAGCTCCTCTGACTGGTTAAAGTAGCCCTGTCCTCGCCCATCACCCCAACCACGACCACCTGGGTGAGGGCAGAGCCACAAAGACACAGGTGGTCCAGATTCTGCCTCTGGAACGTAAAGCCAATAAGAAAAACAAAACATTCTGCTAGGTTGTGACTCATTCACAGGTCAACTCCAACTCAGGGCCCACAGCTCAGGTGCCGGCACTTCAAGCAGACACTTCGTACTTAGTCAAGAAATGTCAGTTTAGTGTAACATTCTGTCATATTAGGTATTCTAGCAGCTTCCAGATTTAATCCTTTATGACTTAAAGGTAAGATCAAGAGTGAACAGAGAAACAACTCTTAGTACAATGCTATTTCGGTATGTGTTTCAGGAATACAAAAGTGAGATATTTTGCATTTGTAGTATGTACAGGAACTACACATGCACATAATAAAACAAAATGCAGCTTAAATGTGGCTTTTCTAAGGCTGTACAGATTCCTGGCAGGGCAGGAGTGTGAAGTTAAATGATTCAATTTCAATCAAATTGAATGATCATCTACATTCAAAAATGGGATGTGAATTGATGGACATGAACATGCACTCACCAGGGGACTATTTGGTCTGAGGTGCTGCCTGAGAAGGAAGGTAGATTAGCTATTGAGCTGAGCCTGGGTAATGTAGGTGCTGGAAGAGGAGGCCAGGGGAGCAGCAGCAGCACTGTAGTTCTTCCTACACAGCCTGAAGAATTTCACATGTGTGCTGAGTAGCAGAGAGAAGCAGGGAGCTGGAGGAAGCACTTAAGGAACTTCAGTGTCATCTCTTTTCAATGTATGTCCTGGCTATATAATGCGCTCAGCCTCTTGTGTTTAATTGGTGACATTTGGTAGATATTCCTGGTTGGTCTACCACTCTACACCAGGATAAGCAATACCAGAAGACGTGGCCTCGCTTTTCAGTTTACATCCTCTGTGCTGTACATACTTCAGCAGGAACCTTCTAAGTGAAGCCATTGTATGATCAAGTCATGTTTTGTTACAGTTAAAGATGCAAGCAAGCATCTACATCTTTTATTGAGAAAATGCATGTAGGAGTCCCCTCATCTTCTAACAGCCTAAGTCTGTCATCATTTAAGTAAGGACAGATGCACATCTCTCTGCCAGAATGAGGCAGAGTCTGGAGCTACCCATTCTGTCTGAGGCTAGTTTTTATGCTGCCAAAACATAACCGTGTCTCCTGCAAACTTGAGGTCCTCTAGATGAAAACAGACAATAATGATGTGCAGTTATTTTAACCATTAGAGTTCAGACATCCTTCCACTGGGAAAGGAAGACAGTACGGGAACAACCTCTTCCCAAACCTGCTCATGCTGCAAGCCAGCAGCTCAGGGAAAGCTATGTGACATGGCATTGCAGACTACACCCCTAGCAGCCTAGGCGTAGTGGCTATGTGGCAGAAAGAAACCAGCTTCATTTGTACTTCAGGGTTTTTTTAGCTCCAAAGCAGAAAGGGCACATTGTACTAGCTGTTGGCATCACCAACAAGATTCGTGAGGCAAGCCTTCAAGCTCTTTTTGAGGATCTTTCTATTAACAGATGTGGCCTAGAAGGACCGTATCTACTTGAAATCCAGCTGGTCCAGAAACAAAATTGTCAACTTTACCAACAGAATGCTCTGTGCAAGGATGTAAGACTTTCTTCCCACCCTTTCTTTTCATTCAGGAAAGTTAAATTCCCTGTAACAAAATGAAAGGCCCCATTACATGGAAGGTAGGCATGATTGGAAGGACTGTTTGTCTCAGATTCTGTTTGTCGACATTGGCTGACTGTGTTGGCAGCAAAGCTAAGGTACTGAAATTCCAATTCAGCTGCCACTAAAAATAGGTTGCCCTGACCTTTGTGCTCTAACTCAAAATTCAGTCATAGTTTGGATTTCCTCCATTTATAGCATATTGAAATTGGTAATAAAAAAAGCAGGTGATGGTTGTGGGGAATCAGAGCATTGAACAGTGACTTTTTCACAGAAATTACCAGCATTGTGGTATGCATCTTCAAGCCAGCAGAACTACTTTTGCCTTAGTGAAATGAATAAAATTAAGACACTTTAGCCCATTTCTAAGTGGTTTCTCTATTGATTAGCCAGGTTTCACCCTGAAATCAAACCCCATTTCCTTTCCAAAAGGCTTTCCTCTTTTGTACCCAGATAGCCAGCCTTGGTGTAAAGCACAAGCCAGCTTAATACTGGGAACTTAGGTTCAATCAGTAAATGTCCGTTACACCTGAAGTGATATTCATCAGACACAGGAAAGACAGCTGCTTGGGGTAAGCATCCTTCTCCTTGGGCCAACCGTCCTAGCACAAAGCATAACAGTGTAGTACATAGAATTAGCAAATGCTTGTTGCTTGTTTCAACTGTATCATTAATTACAGAAGATGTATTATCTCTGGAAAAATGTTTATTGATTTTCAATACACACTTCACTTATCAAGAAAATGTCAGCATAGTTACTCTTGCTCTTGTGATGTCAGCAGTCCTGTGTATGAAAGGTTCAGCCTTTCAGACCTATTCCTACTAAGCAGAGCCCTAAACTCTGCGTTAAGCTTTTCTCTCTGTGCTTTTCTAGTGCTTAAAAATGGGAACCATCTAACACAGCACACGCAGAGCTGCTGGAGGTAGTTGGCAAAAAGATTCAGCTAAAAGAGGTGCTAGTCAACTTGCCCATTCATTGACTCATATATCCTACTTTAGCTTACAGAAAAAATCTGTAATATAACATTTTTCTATCACAGGGGCAGTAACTGTCACCTGGAATCGATGCTCAAGTTTCTTTCTAGATCTAGCCATTGCTTTCCCCATGCTGACCTCCTCTGCTAACACGCACACACACCCCCTCTCTTCCTCCCTCCTGTCCCCAACAGAACTGGGGTTTGATATGCTCATTTTCTGTGATGTCTGTTATAAAATTTTCTTCACAAACAAAGCAATGAGTAGATAACAGCATGTGACATTAGATGTTCCTAATTTTGCCAACAGCAGCTCAACAGAAATGACAACGAACAAAAAACTTTTGACTCACTAGTTTGTAAACGGCTGTTTAAGAATGTAACCCCTCTTAACTTCTTTACACAATGGTACAATATAATTCACTCAACCTAAGAGGAGGATAATGACAGCTTTATACAGGACCTCACATCACACTTCCAAGTTTTTGTCTTATCTCAAAGGTTGCACTGCACATTAAAGCAATAGTCTCTATTAATCTAACCTCTGACATTTGGGCCATATTCATCCACCAATGCAGGTTTATGTATCTCACACCTCAGACCCTATCAAGAAATTTGGCAGTGGCAGCTCGATAAGGACACCATACCTAACTGAACTTGTTCTAAAAACAACATGAGCAAAATACTCCTCTGTTTGCACTTTTTAATGACCTTGCTTACTTCTGCTCCCTCTTGTTTAGCTGTTGCCCATACGGGTACTCCCTGCTTCTGTAACATCAGAGATGCTGTAAGGAAGGAGCACTGAAAACTCCCAGTTTTGTAAAAACAGTAGCACTTGGGGTGGGGTGAAATCTGTAGAAAGTCTATAAACTAGAAATTTGAGCTGTTCATTTTTAGATGGTAAAATAATTGATAAAAACAGGGTTACATTTTAAATGAGATTTAGCACATTTTTTTCATTTCTGTACTGAACTAATTAACAAACCAATCTTCATTACCAGCTACTTTACAGTGAAAATTCTACCAGAGGGATGTTTCAGGTATTGCAATAGTTTAAGCAACCACTACAGTATTTTCAGATTATCTTCTTGCTTATGCGGTACAGATAGTGAAATAACACTCCTCAAATTGTGTATTATCCCAGCTTCCCAAGCTGGGATCTGTATTAGAATATGTATTTCAAAAATGTCAAACTAAGCAAGTTCCCAAATTAAAATTAGTTTGTTTCAAGAAAGCTGGGAGTTCTGCAAGTGCATAATCTTACTTCTGTGACAGAGTGGTTTAGGCAGGCAGTGTTTACTGCTGTAATGTTTATATGCCTTTTCAAAAAATAATAAAAATGATTAAAGTTACACTTTCAGAAAACCTTAAAAGCCTGTAGATGGGGTTTCTGTCTTCTAATTTCACCCTTACTTAGATTAATTCTCATTCATGATGTTCAAAATTTTTGATTACCATATGCTGATTAAACAATGATGGTGACTATTACAATTAAAGTACACACAAAAGTCAAGTCAGATATTTTATTAAATACATAACTCTAAAATCCTTTAGAGAAATTGGATAATGAATGCACTGAGAGCACTTGACCGCACAACTTAAGAAACAAATGATAGCTCAGCTTCAAAACTGCATGACAGGTTCTTGAAAGATTCCTTTTCACACTTGTCCAGTGATATTTTTAGTAACTACAGCATACAAAAGAGCCAGTGTTTTATTGCAGTCACTTTTCAAGGCAGCTCTGGATAGCTTTACATTCTTTTTATCTCCTTTCTTTTTTTTCTCTCATTATCTTCTTGCTTTCTTCTCTCCTCCTCTTAGTCATAGGATTCCGTGGATCATAGATCTCAAAAGTGTCTTCATCCTGCATGCTTGCATCTTTCACCTTTCTGCTTCTATCTTCAAACTGAAGTACATGTGACATCCTACAAAAATAAGACATAGCTCAAACTCAGTAAAAGAATGGAAAGTTATGATTTGAAATTACCATACACCTGGCAAGATTTTAGCACCATTACTTATTTTTGTGCCTAGCAAAAAAGATCCAAGTTTTTCTGGTTTTTGTTGTTGTTTTTGTTTGTTTCTTTCTTTCTTAGTAGACCCTAATATTGTAGGGTAACCACTTTTGTGAAGACCCATTTTGAAAAATACAGTTAAAGTTTCCTCTGCTTGATTTTATGACAGACACTGAACTCTCCTGTCTTGTCTTGTTCTGTTTAACAGATCTTCCCAAATGTACTGAATAACTTCCTCAGGAACAGGGCGTGTTTCTCAAGCTTTCCTATTAGTCACATTGGACTTTGTTTCACTGTTAAGAGTTTTACAAAAGGGTGAAAGAGTTTGCATGGAAAATACTTGAAGTATGTACACAGAAGATCAAAAAGGGAATGCTTCACATCCTGTGGCTCCACCTTAACTTGGTCCAGATCATGCTTTTCAAATATTTGAATACCAGACTAAACCAATGCTTTGTTCAATCCAAAGTTTCTTCCACTGTTGATCAGGAATATTCTTCCCATCAGCTATTTCCCCATTGCAGCAAATTCCCAGTAATCTGAAAATATCACTGTTAGAAGCTGAAGAAGCGGGTCCATGTGAACCTCAAGAGGTTAAGCAAGGCCAAGTGCAAGGTCCTGTACCTGGGTCGGGGCAATCCCCAGTATCAATACAGGCTGGAGGAAGAAGGGGCTGAGAGCAGTCCTGTGGAGGACTTGCAGGTACTGGTGAATGAAAAGCTAGACATGGGCTGGCAATATGCGCTCACAGCCCAGAAGGCCCAACCGTATCCTGGGGCTCAACAAAAGAAGTGTGGTAAGCAGGTGGAGAGAGTTGATCCTGTCCCTTTACTCCAGTTTGGTGAGACTCTACCTACAGTACTGTGTCCAGCTCTGGAGTCTTCAGTACATGAAAGACATTGAACTGTTGAGGTGGGTCCAGAAGAGGGTCACAAAAATAATCCGGAGGGCTGGAGCACCTCTCCTGTGAAGAAAGGCTAAGAGTGTTGGGGTTGTTCAGCCTGGAGAAGAGAAGGCTCCAGAGAGATCTTACTGCAGCCTTGTAAGGGGTCTGTGAGAAAAATGGGGACAGACTTTTTAAAAGGTCTGTAGCAACAGGACAAGGGGTAATGGTTTTAAACTAAAAGAGGGTAGATTTAGACAAGATACAAGGCAGAAATTTTTTACGATGAGGGTGGTAAAACACTGGAAGAGGTTGCCCAGAGAGGTGATAAACGCCCCATCCATGGAAACGTTTAACGACAGGCTGGATATAGCTCTGAGCAACCTGGTCTAGTTGAAGATGTCCCCGCTTACTGCAGGGGTATTGGACTAGATGACCTAAAAGTTTCCTTCTAAGCCAAACCATTCTATGATAACCTGGAGTCAAAAGTAGTTTGTAAGGTTTAGTCAGTGGCAGGAAAGTGTGAAGCTTATAAACTATGGTCTTATTAGCAGGTCTCACTGAGGTGAGAATTAATACAGAAGCTGTCAGAAAATTAGGAGTTTTAGCCTGGACAAACAAAATCTTAACCAAAAGGATAAATTATTTATACCACTTAAAGAAAGAGAGGTGGAAGAAAAAGAGAATAAACACCAACCAAACATGCTTGCAAACCGACCAACTGTAAGCCTATTTATATTTACTAAAAAATTAAGATTTTTGAATATGCAGTCATAGTAAAGGTGCTACTTGTGAACTAGGAGAACAAGTATAAAGTTCCTATGTTCAGTTAAAAAAAAAACAACCCTAACTGAATTAAGAGATTTTTCAGTGCAAACAAACATGCCTAGGCAAACCTCTGCTTACATCTGGGTCCTATATTAACCAAGTGCAAAATGTCTTTGACTTCCACGGGACAACTTAAAATAGTAAGAACTATACTGAACTGAATCTAAACGTAACAATCTCTATAGCATTAGAGGTCTTTGTCTAGAGTTTTTGTGACAGAAAAGTCAGTTATCAGAGTGAAAGTTTTGTGGCCAGTGAAATCTTGCAACATGTGCGAGATCCTGAATTAAACATGCTTCCAAAGAACTCTCATGCAAATCTCCAAACACAATGAAAGGGAAGGAGGGAGAACCAGTTCAGTTACTGTAGATTACAATGTAGTACTATTAAAGAAACCAGACAAAATTCAAAGCTATAGACTATATGGGATCTGTTTGAAAACTTTAGAAAAACCTTAAAAACAAAAATTGAGACTCCTCATCACAATTGACTCTTGACATGTGGGTTTCACAAATCTCTTATTGTACAGCTTTGTCAGCATGCCTGCATATTACTCTGTCCCATGGAAATACTTAGGAGTTGATTCCACTGTATAAAACTTTACACACCACTAACACCAAAAATTATTTTTTTAGTCATATCTACAATTCAGAATAACATGATGTACCATCAGAGTGATTCATGATTGCGTATTTGTAGTTTAATTATAAAAACATTGTCTCACAGTGGAGGGACTGAAGTAATTTATTTTAGTTAACATGCTTTCTGCATTTGTCATATTCTTCTCAACTTATTAAAGATGAGCATTTGAATATTTTTTAAAGAACACATACCAAATCACACTATCCTACTCTGACTTAAAATATAGGCCCAAAGAGATGGAGTCAACACTTGGTGAGTGGTTTTGGACTGTGTTGTAGGAATGTATGTAGAAATATAGTCACACTCAGCCTTTTTGTCAACTCGGGTTTTCAAAGAATGTCACAGCACACTTGCACGATGTAACTAATAGGAATTAAAAATGAATACATCTCTAGTTCTTGAGTCAGGCCATACTGTGTCCCAGGTAGTTTGCAAATTAGATGCCACAGACTCAGACTAAGCAATGTTTACTTCTCTCCAAGAGCTGAAAGAAGTCATAGTCTCTGACTTCTACTCATAACTTTCCACTGAGGTATTCCCAGCTGTGATTAAAAATAAGCTAATATTAAGAAACGTTCTGATATTCCCAGAATAAATTTCAGATGCAGCATCTCATAGGTAAAGCAAAATAAACACAGACTGTGGTGGAGATTTGAAAAAATATTTTCTTGATGTGAACTTAAGCTTATTTTTGCAAGTCACACATGTCTGCAGGTAGAACTGTTTTGCATCTATGTAAATGGTAAATCACACTTAATACTATTTTCCAAAAACAATTCAAATTTTTCTCTTTTTTAAGGAACACAGGAAGTATTTAATAATTATTTATATATTAATTATTTGAATTACAGTAATCTCACTCAAGTTTCTCCAACAAAAGTTTGCACTTGCATAATTTTCCAGGTGCAGAGCTAGGGCTGCAATTCCACATACATAGGTTGCATCAGACTTTTCCTTGTCTGGTTTATAGCTCTCTTCCCTTCTGGGTGCAGTGGTGAGCTGGCTGCCCACTCATGCTTCTGCAGTCACTGTGCTGAAAGCTCTAATTTATTCTCTTCATCTTTGGTCTTTAGGGTGCTTATCACTGCTTGTTGACAGCTCATTTTAAATGAGAGAGACATACAGCTTTAAAACACACCTTTTCATCAAACTTTAAAGCATGGAAGGTTGTCAATTCTCCTGTGCAAAACTCAAAGAACAAAAAAGTTTTGCAGCTTAGGTTTTTTTCCTCAAAAGTAGTTTTCGTAAAATAACTTGCCAAAACTGATGATTCTGGGTTTAAAGTACTAGGTGTACAAATTCTTTCTTTAGAAGAAAAAGTAACCACAAAATTATTTTCTTAACCTCTGTTATTAAGACAGTGCTGCAAATCAGAACCAGCTATCTTAGCACGGATTTATTGCTCAAGAGGGTTTTTAACCTGGCCAGATGACAGCATCCTACAGTTTAACTGTTGTCCTACCCCATGTAATGGGGGAGCAGCTGTTCTGCTATGATGCACTTCCCTCCATCGGTGTGCTAAAGGACATTCTGTACTTGGCTCTCTCCTGTATTCAAAACCTGAAATGTCTTGAAACAATAGACTGAAATACCTGAATTCACTTAAGATGGTTTCAGAGGCAGCACAAGATTTCAAAGGCACGTGGACAGTCTCCTGATACAGTGATAGTCTCAGATAACTATTTTTGCAACAGTCAGCAAAGAAGAGTGCCTCTTCACAGTTAGTAGCACAGTAGCTCCTGTATGTCCTTAAGCTGTGGTAACGATGATGAGTTTGATTACTTTCTAGGAGGTAACAAGTCAGGAAATGTTGGCTGCAACTAGCTAAAAGAAAACTTCAGCACACCAGAAAGCATTTGAGAACTAATAAAGTATGATTAAGCTGTGTGTTCAATAGTCTGGCAACACCATATTTGTCAACCATGCATTAAAGAACGAACCCCACCTGCACAGCGCTCTCCAGGCAGACTCCATGTTCTCCATGTTCCAAGATCGGGTTCTTTTGAACCACCCTAGCAAGATGGTACTTGAAAGAAAAGATATGATATACAGTAATCCCTCTGATTTTGCGATGTGTGAGCCATGCACTGGATCTGAACCATATGCCAGCTGCTGACAGGTGGCAGTCATGTTAAGGGTAGCATAAACAGCAGTTTGGTATCACAACAGCTCTGGCCTTTCCAGAAGTATCCTTTGGGAGAAACCGAAGTGGTAGCTGGTGAACTGAATTATTTTGAATCTCAGCAAGAGCAAAAAAAGCACTATGCTTTTGCACAAGTGGTGAAGCTCTGATGTCCAGGTACAAATGCATGGCATGCATTAGTGATCTTTACACTAACTGAATGAAAGTACAAAGCTGCACTCTTTAATTCCACACTTGCTGTGTGTCTCCAGTGGAAAGCGTGGGACATTATCTTGCAGTCACCTATATTAGCATTTTAAACAGCAGAGCTATGCCGTAAATCATCAACAGGTGTGGGCAAAAGTTATGTTCTGCTGATTCTATTGTCAAGGTAGTAGCTTTTGGCAGAAACACAGTAACTTAAGAAGTTTTAGCCAGAATTCATTTGGAGGTGCCTGCATAAAACACAGCAGCTGGTGATACATCCTTTGCTTCTGTGATCAGTAGGCACCAAGAAAAAGTTACACACATCTTTTCCCTTTCCAGATGCAAAACTTTATGCTACTAAGAATGTATTATTTACAGAGAGTACATCTAAACTGGTGGTCAGAACACTGGCAGTAATTATATACCACTTAAAATGCAGATTAAGTGAATTAAGCAACTAATCATATTGCTGTAAAATTCACAATATAAGAAACTTGCAAATTATTGCTATGTTTTATGTAAGTTATTGGTTCTCTGTATCCTGATGCTAAAAATGAACAAAACAGGAATAAATATGTGTCAAGAAATTCAGCGCTGCTTCTTGCGTTGTACAGGCTGACTGAAAAAATAAGAGATTAATATGGACCATAACTACTAGCATTACCATTTGTTTATTGAGTTCAACATTGCTTGCAAGTAACATGCTACCTGCTTTTCTCAATTATCACCAAGTACCATATATTTAAAAGAAAAATAATGACAGATACTCAAGCACTACTGCTTTCCTTAAATTATATTCCATTTGCCACTAACACCTTCCTCCAAATATTTTAAATGTGGATGTTAAACTATAAGCATTAACACAGAAAACATGAAAACACTTTCCTCCCATCACCCTGGTGATACGTAGGCAGTGTATAGAAATGCAGCTCCTGTGAGCAGATGAGAAAACAGATGAGTGAATCCACAATTCAAAGCAAATTATATCTCTCATTTTGGCTCTGCTGGAAGAATGAACTCACTGGCACTCTTGACTTCCAGCAGAGTAGCAGGTGGCATGGGAAGAGAGGCAACTGAGATATACTGAGAGACAGTTGAGAGACCAAAAAGAAAAATAAATGGAAGCAGGTAAAGACTTAAAAAAGGGATAGAAATGAGAAAGAAAACCAGAAAGAGTCTAACCAAAATGTAAATAAATTGAAAAAAAAATGCCAAATGACAATTGAAAACGAGCAGAAATTTTGAATCAAGGCAAGAGAACAAGAGTATGAACAAGACAAAAAGAATATCAAAACCAGGAAATAATGGGAATTTTGAAAGAGGAAATATGTTAGTAACATCTAGTCTTGTTTCCACTATTCTCGAAATTGAGATGCTGCAATCAAAAAAAGCCTCTTGGCTCAGGCTGCTGTCACCACTCCTTGCATAGAAGTGTCCAAGGGCTTTACAATTATTTCTGTAAACAATGCAGCAGGAGAGAGGAAATATGTTTATGTCTCTAACTAAACCTGCAACCATCACTAAGTGCTCTGTGTAACGTAACTCTTGCAGGCAAGTGCCCTGGTTTCTGTCTGCTCTATCTCAGCATCCAGCTTTGTTTTCTTTTAATGTAAGAGATAACCATTATCCTTCTTTTCACAGAAGTCCTGTAATCCAAGTAAAAGAAAAACATTTTTTTCCCAAGCACTTGTATTAGGTTGTGATTCTTCTAGCAACGAGTATTGCTATAGACACAGTCTCAAATGTGGATTAACTGTTTCACACAGCCACTGCTATAAGAAAGAAGACGTGTGCAGGAAACAAGCTTCCTTGAGCATGTTTTGTCTTGTTACCTCATAGTGTTGGAGCTGCGCTAAATTACCTATGAAAGTCCATACTCTTCTGTAGTACCTGGTATTTGAAACTGCCACTGTATCACAAACTGTTCCTGTTTGAGCTAGTTTGCCAAACTCAGTTTGATTTCACTTTAACAGAGTTCATAATGTCTTCTAGAAATAACCTGTGGTCATAGGCTTCTGCTGTGATTGTTCTGCTAAGAGACTGTTCTTCCAATTTTTTGTACTTTCACAAAAATTTGTACTTTTCAAATTTATTGACTTGCTATTTAAAAAGCAAAATAAGAGCTGCTATTCATGTCTAGCCAAATTAAAATAATTAGTTACTCCATGTAATTTTTTAATATAAAGAAGTCCTTATGAAAGTAATGAAAAAATTGCTATAAATACAGGTATTTGCTGTATTGCAGTCAACTTCACAGGTTAAGTACTTAATTCTACATTAAAAAAAATACCGTTTCAATCCAAATTAGTGAATATGGTGCAGAGAATAGATTTTAGACTGAAATTTAAGATTTCACTATTGCTACAAATAACAGCATCCCCAGGAAACCTCCTGAGGCTGATTTCATTTCTGCAAGACTCAGAAGTGGTATTTTCTAGATTTTGGATTGATGGAGTACTATTAACCTACAACATTTCAGCATTTGGATGTTAACAATGGAGGTAACATATTGTTGATGCTTTTGCACAGAGCAAGAATCTCCCCAATTCTAAGTAAGCAAAAGTGATAATAATATGCTTTAAAAAATATTATATGAAGTCAGATGTTACACTTCCGTTAACTTTGACTAGCCCTCTGAAATTCTACTACAAATGCTGGAGGATGAAGACACCAGTTCAACCTGTTCAGAATATGAGCTATATGCTCGATTCTACCCCCCCAAAATTCACTGCAAAAATAATAAGAAAGTAATAGTTTCACTAAGCATGGGATATGAAGGTTAAAAGAACCCAAAAGATTATTCAGTTTTTGCAAAGCTAACAACAAAGTAAACTAAGACTAATGTAAAAAAAGTATCCTTCCACTGCTCAAGATAGTACTAAACTTTTTTTTTTATTTTGAAAGAATATTTAGTTGTAAGTAATCTTCTCTCAGAAAGGGAAAATCAACTTAACTATGAAAAAGCTCATCTAGTTCAAAATATAATCAAAACACTGGGGGAAAATGTGATTAGTTCTTATACTATCAGAATTAGAAATATGTAAAATTGTGATGACTTATGATTCTAAGCAATGAATATTTTTCTGTGAAAAATTCAGTTATCCTACTTCTATATTGCATCTGTTTGGTAACAATTAATATAGAGTATATTTACACTATCTCCTGTCCCCTTCAAAAAAATGTTAAGTAGTTTGGTGAAAGAAGCTGCATGCTTTAAATAGACAACTGCTGCTGGTAGAGTAGATTGGTATGGAAGACTATAATGCAAATTCCAGATGTTGTTCCAGACAGTGTACCAGTGTAGAAAAACTTTACACAGCATTTACTATAAGGACATGGGAACCACCATATTGGAATAGACCAATGATCCATCAGTCTAGCATCCTCCCCAAGTTAAGACGGTCAGGCAGCACATGAGAGCACAGAGTCGGAGGGAGGAGATGGAGAAGAGAGCATTTCTAACACAAAAATACTGAGGTTTTCATAACAGTTAACATTCTCTGGACACCCTTCTTTGTCTTTTGTCCCTTCCTCTCCCAATTCTGAGTATATCCAAATCCCTACTGTTTAAAGATGTCATTGAATGAGATGAAATTGGGGTGCTTGAAAAGGTGTTTAAATATATTTAAAAGATTATTTCTTCACTCTTCTCAAGGTTTGCTGGCAATAAATAAAATGTAAGATTTCCAGACAGTAAATGTAATACTAGATATCCCTTGAGTAAAGCATGGATCATCTCTGAATTTAAGTCAAACAGTAGAAGATTCCAGGCCCAGATGCCTAGTCTAAATAAACTTAAGACATGGAAGAATTAACAAAAAATAAACAAAAAACCCACCCCAAGTGCTCTGAGTTTCTCAGGCATGCTGAACAGCTAGAAGCAGTAAATACACAACTTCAGCAGAAGAGCAATTTGTTAATACAAAATTACTGATGGAAGAGCTAGGCTAGCAACTACACTTTACCTATCAAGATTTGACCATATTCTAGCAGTAGAGCGGTGACAGTGGAGAGAAAACTGGAGGAAAAAAAGGGCGATTTACAGCAGAGGAGTTTTAAAATCTTCTTTTAAATGTTAGTGGCATACCAAAACCCAAACAAACACTTTTTTTTTTGCCAAACAGAAAAGAAACCCCTCTTTCCAATGTGTTTCTAATACAGACCTCTGGCATCCATTTATCCTTTGTAACGATCAAGTTAACTATTTTGTCAACTTTATAAAAATGTAGTTCAGTAAATCAATGGCCTTAGCAGGAGAGACCTAATATAGAGCCAGTTTTTCCAGACTAGTGGAGGAACATTGGCTCATGTCTGGATGGGAGGAGGGGAGCAAACATGGCTTTCATCCATCTTTGTGCCTCACTGGCATAAATTACAGCAGCACTTTTTCTTTCGTTCCCCAAGCTAGCATCAGCATGTGAAACAGACTCCTGCTTAGTTTTCAGGAGCTTACTGTGTTTGTCACTGTTGAGCTTCTGCAACTGAATCTGCAGAGACTGGTGCTAATCTTGAGGAAGCCATATTTCATAATCCTCAGTCTGAGGTATTATAGCAAAGAAAGGGACTGCATTTTAGCAAATGTCTATAAATGTAGGTTTTTATGAAAGAAATATAACCAACATTTTTAGGTGCTTATCCAGAAGAATTTCACTATTCAAAGTTTAATAGTAGATGCTGTATTAAATAGGAAATCCTGGAAATAAAATATGGAAGACATTATCAAATTTATGTGGAGTAGATACTAACAGCGTGCATTGTGATTTTGCTCTTAATATAAATGAAATCTTGCTGTATAAAAACAGTCTAGTAACTTCAACATTTACTTGATTCTGAAATTGCTATTTCAATTTTAAAAAAAACCAAACCTAAACCAATTCTAACCTACTTTCTGTAACATACATTGGGCACACATTGATGGTCCCTTGACACTTTTTTATAGATCCAAATCTCTCTTTCTTAGCCACAAAGCCATTTACTAGGAGCACACAAAATAAATACTGTGTGTTCCCACTTCTAACTGCACCAGATTCCTCAGTGAAATCAAGGCTAAATATTCTGAGAGAAGTTTTCTTTGTATCATCAACAAAAACATCTTTTAAAGAAGATAAAGGACATAACCGCTGATGCTGGATAGGCAATACCTTCATTGAATGTATAGACTTATCTTTATAGAATATATAGACTTATTTTTTATTTGTTCTGGAGTAAAACATAACCATCTCTACAAACTGGGTAAAAAACAGCCAAATTGCAATGAATGACCTGGCACAAAGGGCTTTGCTTTAGCACCCAGTGTTGTCACAATAAAATTTAACTGGCTTCCGTGGTATTTTTGCTAAATTCATAACTGGGAACAGATTACAGAATTTGACATATATAAACCAGGCTGAATTTTAAATGGTTAGCAGTGAATTTCAGTGAAGTTTTTGTTCACAGAAGCAATAAACTAATAAAAGCAGACCCGTTCCCTTTACTTTTTTTGCCATAACCAGGTGATTAGATCTATGCAAAATGTCCCTGTGAAATTGAAGTAATATTTTGTGACCAAGAAGAAATCTTTAAAAGCCTTCTAACAGCCACAAGATTTTAAGGTCTATTTAAGTGAACAGTGCCATTAAATTCCTATTTGAATTGTTTTTAATTCTCGCTATCTCAAACAAAGTTTGTCACAAATAACTAAGATGACAATAGTCATTCCAACATTAGTAATTATGCAACACGTACATGAAACATTCTATCAACCAAGATCTGAAATGCCTTTTTGTTTAATCCCACATAATTTTCACAAGAACCTTCTGACTGTAACCACTGAAAGGTATTTTCAGGCATTGACTTATTCACTTTGATTTAAAAAAATGCCAATTTTTCCAATCCCTCAATTTAACCAACATTTACAATAGCTTAGACTCAACAAAGGTAACTAACCATAAGAATCTTAAACTGTAAAATCATGTGAAAAACCATCACCTCGTTCCAAATTCCCATTTTACTCATTCTTTCTTGTCCCACAGTGTATCTGAAAGCTGACTGGATTTATGTTATTATAAAAAGAAAGAGTAAGTTTCAGAGTCTAGACATCCTCCCAAAAATACTTAAGTGATTGTCTCATTTACATTTGTCGCTTAGTTACAGCTATGACAGTGTTCTATGGGGAAGGAAAAAGTTGATCTCTTTTAAAGATTAAGAAGCTTTGTAGTTCACATTCAGCATTGCACATTTCACCCAGGAAACATGGCAGTGGTTCAGTTATGAAGCACTGGCATCATGTGCTTTTAATTAAAATAACTACGTAGCATGCTGGCAGTCACAGTCAAATCCTAAATGGCTGTAGAGTGCATTACTGAGAGCAGATAGAGGCCAGTGATGAGATCTAAACCCAGAAGAAATCCTAAACTTCCAGGAGGGTGCAGAATGAAGGAAAAACTACTGGACTCCACTGTAACTCAAACTCTAAAACCAACTGGAGGACTACTTGCAGCCTGGACTTGTGGATTGATGGGATTAATAATAGACCAAACTCTACAGATGATGATACAAGCTTTGGCTGCTTCCCTAGTGGCAGCAATAATTTAAACGCACTTCACTTAATCATGTTCATCTGGTAAGGAACAGCTTTCACATGTTAATACTCCAGTTTCTACAGTTAATATTGAATGTCCATCAAATTCAAACTGAAGAAAGAAGAATAATGTTAAACCATACTTATTAGGACTCATTTTACCACCACGGAAACAGTTTTCAAGCAAGAACAGAATGTTGCCTCAACAAAATGTTCATATTCCAATACCTTCTGGTGCACTTCTAATGTTGGCCGCCCATTACCTACCATGTACATCAACTGCGAACTCAGTTTAAAAGTGAACAGATGGCATATCTTTTCAATCAATCCACAAAATCACCATGCTTTGCTAACCTCTGTGTCTTCCAGGATTGATAAGGTACTGTAAACTTGATTGGTTTAGTGTGCAACGTATTTGTTTTTTTAGTGGCATGGAGCACTACTCCCTTTGAGTTCTGGGTTACTTGATCATGACAGTTAAGCTTTATATTCAAGAATGATGCCAGAGTTGGTTCGTAAACCTTCTTGTGCACAAAGAATGGGACCCTTCACAGAAATATGGTAAATTAACTTGGCAACCAGGTGAGCTTTAAAGAAGGAGAATGGTGGGTTCTTTTCTGCAGGAAATTCCATCAGCTCAAAAATTGTCAGGATTATAAAATTTCTCATAGGAAAAGAAATACTTCAGTATGCTAATAAATCTACCAATTTCAGGAAGCTTCTGCTTGTTTTCAAAGATCAGAGAGAGAAGAGTGGAAGACAGTCCAGAATTTTGGTTAAGGATGTGACAGGTGGATTTTCATAGCAGAGAATCTATTCCTTCCACAAAGACCACTATTCCATCTGGAAAAGTGTAGATACATATTTCTTACATTTCATAAAGATGTATGGCTGGTAAAATTCAGCTGCAGAGCCCTATTTTAAGGAGTAGATAGCCATAGTTTAATGTCAAATTGAAAAGATTAATGAGGTTGGATTGGTTAGTTCACTTCCTGTTACGACTTTACTGAAGAAGAATATAATTACAGAACATATGTATAACACGAAGTTTTGTGAAGAAGTGTCTTGAAAGTTTATTGGAGTATTTAGAATTCATGTGATTTTGGCAAACGGGAGTTGTACTGTGAAAAATAAGACACAATGCAGAAAGTATAATGGCTGAATTTCAATGATAGCAATCAACAGCATAGGTACAGGATAGATAGGCTAAGCAACTGTTGAGTAGGAAATATTTGTGGTTTAGAAGCGATTAGAAACCAGGCATGAAAGAAACAACGACAAATAAAGTAATCCTTTCACTCAACACTGACAAAGACTTAGCTGAGTGTTGTACCTAGTCTTGGATTTCATGCTTTGAAAGAGAGATGAGCCACTCAGAATTCTCAGGATTACTCCACGGGAGAGTGTTTCAGAGTACGAAATATCAGTTTTATCCTATTTGAAGAGGAATATTTTGCACAGACTAACTAAAACAATCACTCTCTGAATATACCTGATTGCATGTGAATTTTTTGCTTCCATAGCTAGATTCTCTCTATGGAAAATATTTTATGTCACGTTCATAGGATCTGCATCATCAGTTTAATTATCTGCAGTTGTGTAAGACTTTCTGGACTGAAATTTGGGGTTTACTACAGCTGTAATTATTTGATATTATAACCAGAGGCCTGAAGTGAAACAACAACCTGACTTGGTGTCACATGCAACTATACGTATACAGCGGTCCAAGTCCTAGAGAAGATAAGGAGCAACAGTGTTCTGTATATAGTGTAGCTTGTGCAGTGTTTTCACTTTCCAATTCAGGCTTATCCAGTAATCCAGATGGGAAGTACCAAGAAAATTAATTATTCCATCTGGGTCTTCTGCTGTTACATATTTGGTTTTCATACTATTAGTCTCTAAGCAGAAGACATGTCACTTCTGCTGTGATGGATCTCGTCTACATTTTGGGGAAATGTCTTCTCGGGTAAGACTTCAGGCCCAGAATGAGCAATAGTTCTGCTATATCATCTCTACCTACCTCTGCTGCACTCAATACAGTCTTTGTGAAAGAGAAGAATAAAGTAATGCATCAGTAC
The DNA here is from genome assembly GCA_032159205.1 of Eurystomus glaucurus suahelicus. Lineage (NCBI taxonomy): Eukaryota > Metazoa > Chordata > Aves > Coraciiformes > Coraciidae > Eurystomus > Eurystomus glaucurus. The sequence continues at coordinate 46,161 of JAVFHW010072367.1, forward strand.
TGAAGGCATCTGACAAATTATTAAAAGAAAAGCATAAGCAATAGTTTTCAGTATGGAACCATAGGGACAATGATGCTTTCATCTGGAAGAACTAGATCCAACCATATCTTCCTGAGGTACCCAGATGCTGTAAAAATGTGTCTGTTTACTTGTCTGCAGACATTTTTATTGTTCTGAGTACCCTTTCTGGCAGTAGATACCATGTTTGTTTTGATACTTTTGAATTTTGTAAGGGAAATTGGAATTTGACTGCTGCAGACAGATATATATAACCATTCTCACATAGCAGCAGAGTTTGCAATAGAATGTCTCAGTAAAGAGTCTGGTATTTCATGTTAAAACTTAGTACTATGCATTTCTTTTCAGCTTTCTTCACAACACTTCCTTGGATGCCTTCTTAGACAGTAGAATCTGGTAATAATTATCAGACACCATACATACTGTTTACAATAGAGTCATATTTCTTCTTTTTTTCTTGCATAAAAAGTAGAATGCTGCTGAAAAGTGCCCAAACGTCTGCTATGCTCCATGCCAATACAGCAGCGCAGCCAAATATGCAGAGAGAAGTTTGCCAAATAAAAGAAAACATAACAAATTGGTAATGGTTTCTATCTTGACAGAAAATGAAAATTATACCTCAATGTGTGGCCACTCATGGACACATAAAAATGTCTTAGAGGCAATCATTTTACCTCAGATAACACACCCTGGCAGTAGAGTAAAGCATACTGGCAGGCTTTCACTTCCCACAAACACAGCAACCATGACCTACAAATTGGCTTGGAGGAATCACATAATTTGTGTGTATCATATATGTATATGCCACACACTAATTATATTTAATAAAAATTAAATGAAGTAGACTTACTGTCTTTTGAGGAGTAAATTGGAACTCAGAAAGAGTTTTAAAATGTAAAGTCATCGTATTTATCTCAAACATTCCAATACAACAAAGACAATGCAAATGCAAACTCTTATCCCCAAATACGCAATTTAACTTTCCAACCAAGTCTAACAATTATTATTAGCTTTTAGAAGACTTCATTGATTTGTTAATGTTGTGTTTATAGCAAATCCGTGTAATGTACATTTTACAATTTATTTAGCTTCAAAGTAAATTAATTGAAAATAGACTGTCTCATCTGCCTGTTGAGCACATTTACTGTGCTGCAAAACTAATATGATATTATTAGGGTATTATGTAGTTTTATATTTTTCTAAGTTTTGTATTATTCTAAGTCTTCCTTTTAGTGAAATTCTGAATGCAATATTATTTTCTGAACAAAAATACAACTTGGTAATCTGAAATTGCAACCATCTTCTTCATTCAGCATGAACTACTTGGAGAGAAAAGAATTATTGCCAATTAGATGTCAGTAGTTACTCAGAAAAATAGGAAAGATAGTGATAGAACTCTATAAAAGTCTTTAAAAGACTGGTTATATTACTGGGGGAAGAAAATATCAGACATGAAGACCAGTCCTTCAGGTTCCTGGAAAGGCTGCATAAAGGAGGTTTAGACTGGATGTTAGGAAGCATTTCTTTACCGAGAGGGTGGTCAAATGCTGGAACAGGATACCTAGAGAGGTAGTTGATTCTACAAGCCTGTCAGTCTTCAAGAGGCATTTGGACAATGCCCTTAATAACATGATCTAACTTTTGGTCAGCCCTGAAATGGTCAGGCAGTTGGACTAGATGATTGCTGTAGGCCCCTTCCAAATGAAACAGTCTATTCAATAGTTCTTAGAGAACTTACAAGCACACTGGTAGCTCAGAAGGATCTCAAAATATCAGTGAAATCCAAGAACCTCAAAATTTATGATGTATGATACCCCTCATCCTCAAAGAGCCTAAGATACGAAAAGACATAATGAAATAAGACTACATGGTTTAAAGAAGCAACCAAATAGACAGTGATAAGAGAAAACTTAAAACAATTGCAAGTTAGTAATAAGAGTTATCCTGAAAGGGGGAAGACTTAGGGAATTATTTTCTCTATTGCTTTAAAAACAATAAACCAAAGCCAAAGAACATAAGCAAATAAAGTAAGGCTGTATTTCCAGATAATGGAATTTAACATTAAAAGTAGAAAGAAAACTTGCATTTAGAAACTCAACCAGCATTTGTGTTTTAAAATACCATTTCTGTTCTTCCTAGGTACAAGAAACAAACAAGCAAACAAACAAATAAATAATGACAGACAGACAGAGAAGGTTTGGTTAGATTCTAAAGCTATGAGAAATGCTTAGTTCTTCCTTGGAAAGATAAATAAATAAATAGAATAAAAGTAAAATGTTCAATTTGCTATTGTTTTAAAATAATTACAGGTTTTTTTTAATGGCTTATTTGGTAACACTTAAGTGCATTTTCAGTGATGAAAAGATGAAAGCCGACCACACTAATGATCCCACAGAAACACCAAGAAAATACATTAACTCTTTAGACAGTATATATGTTAAAATGTTGTTTTATAAATGGCAATAATTCTGCATTATGTGCTGTACTACTATTATTATTCTTTCTGCCAGTACATGTGTCTGAAGTTTTGTGGAAATCCTAGAATTTCCCTTGTGAGGTCTCAGCTCAATTCAGTGAAAAGCAACAAGGTGTGAAGGTGAAGCTGCAGAACCTAGGTAACTTTATGGTACTAACTACAATATGTACAATGATTCATTATGTACATGATACGAACAAGAAAGGAAAAGTTCTCCAAGAGTGATCTAAAATTTTAGTCTCATCAACACAACTGGTCTCAGAATTCGCAATTCAGTTTACCTTTTATGACCTTTCTTTTAGAAAAAAAATTATGTAAGTATCTTCAAATATCCTTAAGATATTCTATATTTATAAAATTTATACATTTTTATAATATAGCTTACTGTAACATGACGTGTAACTCATAGGCAGCTGAAGAATTTTATTTATCAGCATGTGGAAAAAAAATGAGTTAAGAGGTAAAAAACATTTTCCTTTCCATATATCTTCCCTCATAGTCTTTTTTATGGTGTCTTTTCTTACTACAGTATGCACATCTTTCTCAATTGTAGAACGACAGTTAAACTGCTGTTATTCAGACAGTCAGCATTTCTCCCCAATGCTGTCTTCTCACCGAAGAAAAAAAACTTCATTAACATGGTTATCTGTCAGTTCTGCATGAGTCCTCTCAAATGAGATGCAAGATGCTTTAATCACATTTAGTTACATAATTTATTTTCTATTGAAAAAGGGTGTCTTATGTACATGCTTGTACATTTAACATTCTTCTTTCCATTTTTTTTCAGGTCTAGTTACTGGTGTTAGTTTGGAGATTTTGGGGCAGGTAGGTATAGTATTGGTTTCCTTCTTCCAGAAAGGGAGCCTTTAGGCAGATCATAAGGGTACACCTAACATATTTTCACTTAATAATTTAAAGTTAGCTAAGATATGGAAATATTGGTTGTCTTAAAACACTCGCCAAGAACTTTGTTAAAGTTTCTATTTTAGTTGTAGTTTTCCTGTATCTGTGATGGTCTATGCATACAATTAAGGAAAAAGCTTTGTTAGACAGCTATACTACCCATCTTACAAAAAAAGATCATCTTGCCTTACAAAACGTTTTTGCTACATGGTTTTGCTTTTTATTTCCGGTTATTTTATGCAGATAGTTACCATCTAACAGCCTGCAGTCTAGGAATGTAGGATCACACTTCAAATAATACTGATTTTTACTCCTTCCTTACCTAAGGTAGGTTCTTTGGATGGAAGATGAACATGAAACAACACGGTACAAGTTGCTTCCTTGACTAGGAGGTGTTGAGGTCATAACTTCTGTAGTGCTTTATCAATTCCAGTGCTACCCCACTTCCTTAGGGTCATTCTACACTTCAGATGAGTCTATCAGTCCCATCCATCAGTCTTCAAAATACTTACCACTGCCAACACAGAGCGTAAACCACTGCATTTTAGCTGACTCCTGCTGCAGAATCTGTCTTCACATTTGGTGTTTCTGCTACTCTTTAAATTAATGCTTAATAGTGAGACTATGTTAGTGCAGTCAGACTTTCAGCAGTAGAGACAGAAATTTAAAACCAAAAAACTCACCATCCTTCATCATTATCTACTTCAGCCTCAGAAACCTCATTTTCAGGAGTTTCTTCAATTGCTTGGGTTAACTTTGATTTAAATCGGTCCAACAGTGCCAGTGTCTGAAATTAAATACATTATTTTAGAGGCATTGCATATATTTATACACAACAACAGGTATTTACAACATCCCTAAACTATTATTTGGAGAAACAGTACAATTAGATGAAGAGAGATCTTACAGATGAATTTGAAAGAAACACTGTAGAGAGGCAAGTGAGAGAGTGAGAGGTGCAGGGTGGGGTGGCGCAGAGCCAGAATGCATTGAGAGCGCACACTGAGAGAAGCAGCAAGAGCAAGTGAGCAACGCTAAGGCAGCAAGAGCACACGGAGAGAGAGCCCTGCAGGTGTGAGCGAGCACCTGTCTAGCTGTCTAGTGAAATCAAAACGCATATTTAAGGAACAAAAACTTGTGCCTACTTACAGTGCAAAATAGCTGATTAAACAACACTGCTGACAACAAATGCTACTCTTTGAACTTGCTATTTCCTTCTTGTAAAGCAATCCATTGTGTAAACTGCAAATCATTCAAGCTCTGAAGACCCAGTTTGATTGATATTTAAATAATTTTCATTGCTGATCCTTTAAATTATGTACTGATATAGAAAAAATTTAAAAGCTTCTGACTCAAACACAATGACCCACCTTAACTAATTCTACAGCTACAGGTTCTTATGTTGTATACATTATGCTCATACTGATTTATATTTGTTATTTTGTTCTCCAGCTGACATTGTCCAGTCTTTTGGCTACCATGAAGTCATCAAATCTCAGGCGACACCTGAAGATTGTACTGCAGGGTCTTGTTTCTGATCACCTGAAATAAGATTTTGATTTTACAAGAATTGTATGCCTGAGCCTTGTGATGGGAGAGGGGGCTTTTAAAAAAAAAAACAGGCAGAACATAAGAATAATTTGCACAGCCCACAGCTTATTTCTTGCTGATATGTGAGACATTCCTGGAAAGGAAAGCATCAGAGAATAAGCACTTGACTGAATTTATGTGGCAAGTTACATTTGATCTGTAGGTGATAGATTGGCCACCTATGTTGTAAAACACCTCTGTATGGCTGTTTGGTTTTGTTTGGTCAAGTTTTTCAGATTTAAAAGAATAAAAACTAAACAAGAATAGAAAACAGAAATAGGAAATACCAGAAGTGTTCACTGGAATCAAATTGCCTTCTGGGAGCAATCTTAACTTTAAGGAGTTTCCTGGCTTTTGAATTCTTTCAAAAACACATTTTAGCACTGCCAAAGGCAGGTTTTTGGAGGGTTTTTTGCATTTATTTTCTTTATTTTCTGCTTAATCTTCTGTTTTAGATGGAAGAGAGGAAAATTTTAGAGAGCCTGGGCCTGCAAATTGTTCAGGTTCTCTAGTTTTCCATACAAACAAACTCTACACTTGCAACACCTGAGACAGCAAATCTCTGCCTAGGCCATCGGAAGAATACAGACTAAACCTTTTTACACAAAACTGTGACCAACCAAAGCCACATTCCTGGCATCTTGTCTAACTTTCTCTGGTGCCAGCATTCCTGTGAATATACCTGGTAACAGAAACAATTTTGAAATATCTTAGGCATTTTTGCACTGAGTGTTTAGATGCCATACTGTGGATCAAATAACTTTATAAATTGACCCTTTTAGAATTATAAGGTTAGGACTTCCAATATCTAGTACTTTAAGAAGACACATACCTTTCCCCCTCTTCTTTAACTCTTGTACAGAGGACAGAAAATGGTATTGTGCTGTAGAACCAGGTAGGAGGAATGCAAGGCTCTCCAGAAGTGAAAAGGATTACAAAAACTTGATTAATTATTGTGGAATAGTTCCCAGCAGGGTTATATAAATAAAAATTGAGATCTACTAAAATATACATCCCTGTCATCTCATCTTGTTTTCCTATGATATCCTCGACAGGCTGATATGAACTCATTACAAGTGGTTTTAAGTCCCTTGATCCACACCGCCAAGTCAGCCCTAGTAGTCTTTGATTCAAAGTTAATGGGCTTTTGAATGTACAAAGTTTCCATAAACTTCTTAGTTCACAGCTAAATCAGCTTGCTGCATGTGAAAGGTTTGTCAGTCGCTGCTTTGAAGTCACTAAGCCTCAAGTTTCCAATCTCTTCTTGCTTCAACAGTTGGATACGAACATCTCTGTAGCTGAATTGACATGCACTTATAAACCAATGCATTTGATGTACTGCACAGATTTTAACTTAATGGTATTTTCCACTTCACAGGCAGTTTCATATATTTAACAATTTCAGACACTCCTATTTTAGAAAAAAAACAGATGTTTATGTCAAACTTTACTTTGCTCATATTTGCATCCTAAGGTCTACATACATCCCAACTACTTTTGAAAAATAATTTTCATTATATGTAAATGAAAATTATGGTATGGATTAAATGAAATTACATGGTATGGATGAATTTAGCCTCTTTAAAACATAAAATGTTTAAAACCCTGCTTGGACAGATGCCAAATATGCAAACTTCTTTGCCAACGTTATCTTATGGCAAGCTGCAGAGCCAAGGAAAGCACTGTACAGAAATGCAAATGCTTCTAAACATAATCAAGGACACATCTGCATGGGTAGCATTTCCTTTTGGAAGATTTTAGTGATAAAACTGATAACACTTTCAAATGCACATTGAAACTTCCCTTACCTGTCTACCTGGGTAATCAAAATAGGGGACTGAAACGTACATATTTATTTTTACAAATAAGATTCTTTTAATGGAAAATGAAAGATAGTGGATTTAAAAACTTTATTTTCACACAAAAGAAGTGAGAGAATTTTCAGAACTTTTTCAGGAATTTTTTTTTCGCAGGTTGTCAAACTATTACCTGATCTTCACGAGAAACCCCTTTCTTTGGCTGCTGCTTGCGCTTGTCTTCGTATTTTCTCTTCTCCTGAAGGTATTCTTCAACAATACTGTTTGGAGCAGGTTCTTCCTCTGAGTAATGAAATACATTTGGTTAAACAAACTAAATTTGGTTTTATTATTTAGTATCATTTTGGAGCACATTTCTGACTTCTGGAATACCAAGCAAAACAGTTCCATAAAATGTTTCAGCTCCGTAAAATGTTTCAGCTGTATTGCTTTCTCAGCAAGTAGAATGATTTGCTACTTGCTGAAATGAGAAACACAACACTGTACTGGGCAGACAACAAGTCTAAAAATTTTTGTTTCAATTCATTTTACTACGGAGCCAGGGAAAGCACGGTAAGAGAAATAAAATCTCTAATGTTAAGATGAGGAGTGAAAACTGTTGAAATTCCTTTGACAAGTCTGCCTTTGTTTCTGAAGATCTTTCTTGCAGCAGCCAAATTACTATGTATATTAATGCTTTGTGATTGTTACCGAGTAGACATATATACACAGATACCACCTATGGACAAATGCAGATTTCATGTTTTGTAGGCTGAAGTAGCCACAAATCAATTCCTTGATCTTGCAATAGGGAAAAGACCCATAATAATTTTACTTTAAAGAGTCCATCTTGTCAATCAAGATGTAGTAAGAAAGTAATGTCTAGACTAGTTAATAGCTCCACTCCTTTGTCTTTTTCTAAGTCTCTCCTATGCTGAAGATGCATTGAGATGACATATTAATAATTTAACAGGACATAAACTCGATTCAAAAATTGATCAACACTGTCCTTTCACATTTTCTCCCTCTTGAATAGCATTAACACATTTCACATATTGATTTAGACTACTTGAAATAATTTTACATATATTTACAGGACTGTTATTCCTGATAAGAAACAGAAGAATAAAACCAGACATGCAAATGATGAACAGAAAATATTTATGTAGGAAACTGTCTCAACGAATTTCAGGATATACAGCCCAATCAGCTGTAAATCTGTGTTTTTTTAGATGACTGCTGATGGCTATACAGAGAAAATTTATGATTCCAAGCTAAATTTCTCTCTCATTTAAAGATTTCTAAAAATTTTATAAACATAGCATTTCATAATAAGAGGAAACAAATTTGTAATAGTATATCTATGTATAAAATATTTGTTTATATATTTATACAAATAAAATTTTTATATCCTTTTAATCCTAATTTATATGTTGCATGTATGCATTTACAGAATATCAAGGAAAACAATCAAACATAGAAAATACCATTCAGACCCGTTTTTTTCCTGTTTTCTAGTTGACATATTAGATATAATGAAGATCAGAGGATTACAGGTACCACCAGCAAGATAAAGAAAGAAAAGTTCATCATCTAGAATGACCATAAAAGATAAGTGCATAAACACACACATTTAGGAATAGTTAAGCAGCTGAATGAAATTAAACTTGCCATAAAATCTCATGCAGTATAATATCAGATGAACTGAAGAGAATAATACAGTATAAAACTACAAATCACAATTGCTCAGCTCCATCTTTCCCCCTCAGGGGAGACCTCAGTCTCTTCCAGGAATAAAAAAAAAAACATTCTTAATTCAAGACCAACCCCCTGTGAAAACAAACCGCTAGTTTTCACATAAATGCATGTATCCAATCAAACGTGTTGACTGTGTGGAAACAACATACTGCTTTATTTTGCTAACATTTAGCCTCTACATAAATAACGGTAACTACAAAAACACCTGCTTTCTTATAGAAAATAACCTTTCAGGTGACATTTACCTAAAGAGAGGCTTTGAAATGAATCTCATTTACCTGATGATAAGTATAATTGCCCATCTATGATAAGTGAGAGAACTGAGAAGAGTGTTCTTGAAAACTTGCAAAAATACTAGTCTCAAGCTCACCATAAACATTTAAACCTGTGATCCAAACTTTGATATACATATGCTGAATTTGAAGAAGATGTGAACTGTAGTCATACATGTCTGTAGACTAAGATTTTAGTTTAATCTAGTGCAGCTCAGATATAATTCTCATACAAATAGCTTAAATTCCCCCACAGTTGTGTGTTTTTGTATTTTTATCACACTCATATGGTTGCCACTTACTGTTAACACAAATAATTTAAATTTCAGTTTAAGCCTTCTCTTGAGATTATTGTTTTCTTGGGTCTTTGCCTGTCACAGTTTCTCTAATCCTGAACTTCATTCTCTCTGCCTCCTAGGAAAGCCTATTCATAAGTCAGACAAAAGATAATCAGATCCACCTGAACTAACTTCAGAGTGAGTCAACCAAAACAGTTATGCACTTGTATGCATCATATTTCTGCACCTCTCATTAAAATGACTGAAAGACATGCTTGTATTTCTCCATGAAGTCCTACAACCTATTTCTCCATATTAAAAGCAGGTAGGACAACTGGAAGGATTTTCAAAAGCTCCTAAGTCAATGGGTTTCTAAGATGCTTTAAAACTTTTGAAAACTCTAAACAATCATTTTAAACCCACAAACCATGTCTATTTTTAAATATAAATAAAATATTGTTTTCTTACGTGGTAATCCTTTGATAAAATTATTTTGTGTCTGCATGAATAAAGTCACATAATTAGAAAGCAAAAGAAAACATCCAGAAGAGAGATTTGTTGGTGGGAAGAATCCTTTTAAAATGTAAAAACAGACTGATGGCTATTACTTCATATCTCCCAGTCAGCATCCCAGAGGCCCTCAAAAACTTTCTGAGTTGGAAAAAAGAGGAACCACAACACTATATGATGAACTTGACCTTCACATCAAACTTGACAAACTTAGGTCCAGGTTACTGAACGAGCAAAAGCATAAGGATCCTTACATTGGTATTAAAATATTTAAGCTCCAAATGCCTTAATCAAAGAGGATTTATTGACAAAAATGAATGAAACATGACACGGATGCACAGCAGTGAACCAACAATTAAATGCCTTATTTTAATATTGCAAGATGCAGAAGATGCTACTTTAAGTTACAGGGATCTTGCACACTTGTGTTGTAGAGGATTTTCTTCACAAAATGTAAAGAGCATCAGGGAGAGAAAGACTTGTCCTTAGCTTGAACAAATTGCTCTGTACATTCTATCACTAAGGAAGGTGAGGGGAAAAAAAAAAGTTAAGGACAACCTTCCTTATTGAAAATACACTTCATCCTACTTTCAACAAAATTTTTAAGTACATTCCTACTTACCTCAGCTAGCTTGAGTTACTGCCAAGAGATCCTTCATCTTACTGTGACAAAACTTCAGCATTTAAGTAATTTATTTTCTTTCAGATAGATTCCTCTATCCTGAAATGTTCCTTTAAAGAGTAACAGATGCCAACCTGGTGGTGTAATCTAACCCAAAACTTTGTTTCTGGGACACGGTTTCCAATGATAGCCTGAAACTAAGGAGGTTATTTAGAAGGCTTTAAACCAGAAAGGAAGAGATTGATTTTAAAAAAATATAGAAGGGTTTATTTTGCTCACACTTAAATTAGAAACAGTTCAAATGATGTCAGTTTTTAACTACAAAGTTGCAGAAGCGTAACAAAGACATGAGAACTTTATCCAAGGGTGTTGAACAGAACTGAATGTCAGTCTGGATAGCATATTAAATACTCAACAAAAGTTGCATCAGACATACACCGTTTAGAAACTGCAACAGAATTTATCTTCCACTTTATGAAAAACAAAAGTATGAGTATGAGTCAGGCCTGCTGACTGCGGTAGATCAGAAAAGTACAATTACTGCGTATGTTCACATTCATATTGGCCTTAATGACTGGGCTTCATTTCTAGCACTGCAGGTAGGGTAACTTTGGCTTAGCTGTGCCACAGCTGTGGCACAGATAAGGTACAATTTGAGATAAACGTATTTCTGACAGCATGCATACAATTTTCCACAGTATGAATTTTATTATTTTATAATTTTGTTATTTGTATCAGTCTTGACAAATCTTGTAATAAGGATTGTCTTTGTGATAAAGGAGGTAGAATCTCTATAAAATCTAGAGGTTTTGTTTCCTTTCTGAGAAAGGAAAACATCATAATGAAGCTGTGCATAAAACATTTGTTGGGAAAAGGAACAATTTGGTCCGCTCAAAGTATTACCAGAAACACAACAATCTTCAGAAGGGTAGAAAGAACACATATTGTGACAGAGAAGAATACATGCTGTTTCTCAAGGTTTAAAGACACCATAAAAAAGAAAGAGACTACAGTGTCAATAAGGATCAAGAAAAGAATTTTGGTTTATGTGTTGTTTTTGTTGTTGTCGTCCTTGGTTTGGGTGGGGGTTTTTTTGTTTTAGGTTTTTTTGTGTTTTTTAACGAGGTACAGCTAGCATGAAGATTTTTATCCAAATAGAGTTAAGTATCTTACAAAACATTCCTGATATGCTGAACTTCACAAAAGTAATTCCATTAGCTCTTGTAATGCACTTTGCACATATATTCATGCGTTCATGCAGAACTGACGTAAGACAACAAGGAGAGTGTACAAAGAAATCTGTATTAAAAGACATCTCAGTTTATTTAGCAGGGGTTGCATATGTTTTAAATGGGGTAAACCCACTAACTTTTGTCAGTATCTCAAATGCATTCTTCAGTAACTCAGATGATACATTTCATATGACAAAAAACCTATTGGACAGAAATTTCAAGAAATGCATGATACAGCTTGACTAAATACCAAATGGGAAAAAAAACCCTGGAAAACCCTGGATAACTCCTTGTTTGAAACGCCAAGAAGTTATGATTGAATGTTTTTGTGCATTAAAATAAGAGGCCTAAAACACATGGCCATATTTGTGCAGTACATTCCACTTTCAGCTGTTAACCAATATTTAGTTTGTATTGCATTCTTCTGGAGTTACATAGATAATCAGTACTGATTTTAAAAATCTGAATGAGATTCACTTCTTGAAAATAAAAATTATATTTGTTTCATAATGAACAAAATTTATGAGTTACAAAAGAAATCCTGATATGCCTTAATATTTCATGAATTAAAATGGAATTCCTTTCAGAAGTGCCAGATGGTGAACATAAAGCCACTTTCTATAATTAAGATCTAAGACAGATAACACACTTCTTCCAGAATCCAGGAAAAAATTTTCTTCCAGCATTAAATATTATGTCTATGTAAACAAAAACATTAATTTACTGTAAAGTAATATAAAAACAAATATGCCAGAAATTACAACATGAAATACCGCTATGCTTGACATAATTTATAACATACTCTCTAGTACATTTTTGTTTAGGACCAATTCTACTCGTGGTTTTCTTTTCACCTTTAACTACTACTCAGTCACTGTTACTATAGCTCTGGCCTGCCCAAGTTCCTGAAAAGCCACTGTTTGCTTACAAGTTTTGTAAAAGTCAGGAAATACTTAGTAACTATGTAAAACTGAATAGATTTGGTTACAAAATGCGTATGCAGGGTTGTACTGATCACTAGATTTGCAGTTTGCTATAGTGAAAGAAGTAACAGTCCTAGAAAAACCTTATTAGTTCACTTAGCCAACTCAAATAATAAACCTTAAAAGTTATTCCTAGAGCTTCAAAATATTTCTTTGAAAGAGCAGAGCACCCTGATTCATAAAACAATGTAAACATTAATATGCAACAGTGGAAGTTTCAAGTGAATCTCTTCTGAATGTTGGTAGCTTTTATCCACAGTCTCAGTCTAAAACATGGTAAATTTTCTAATGTCAGTTAATTTTGAGCACATGCTTAAGATTACTACTAACATCAAAGCTGGCTTACAGTGAGGTTTTTGTCCGCTTTTACAGACAGAGAAACAAGAGGGAAAAGCATTCACTTTAGCAGGGAAGAGACTGAATAGGGATGCTGGGTATTGTTTTATGAGATTAAATGAGAAAAAAAAAATAAACAGTAGAACAAAACAAAGAATTCCAAAATGACACATTCAAGATGCATACTTTGGTACAATACAACTATACTGTACATCCTGCAAAATCTTCATACTTAAGGTATTATGCTGCCTAATTCCCAAACCACCAAAATTTGGATTTTGTTGTTTTCATTATGTTCTCAAGGGTGCACAATTCTGTTAAGTCTCAGACTTCAAGAAAGCATCTTTCCGTGTAAGACAGTACTTAAATCTTTAAATGCCACTGACATTACCCAAACTTAGTAACAAAATAGAAATAAAATATAGTCTTAAATTGGCATCATTGCTAGATTTTGAGAGTTTTCTAAACACTTCAATCATTTGATTACCAATTAAAAACAAAGCAGAAAATACTTCACGTCTCAGCAGAATTCTTGCGCAGTGTTATTCTTTACATTATTTGTTAGGTTTCTCTACTAAGATAGTGCTTTGTAGCTTTTCTGTTTTCTCATGTATGACAATTAAATTTCATCATCCACAGACTATCAGTTTACAAAACTGTTCTAACAAGAAAAACTGAAACACAACGTCTTAAATACTACTACTATTCAAGATCAATATATAGTCAAATAACTGGGCAGATGGTATTTGTCTGTAGCAAACTTAATTTAAGATTATTTACAAGTTTACACTACAGAACTTTGAAAAGTGTATCTTTTTCAAATATTTGATTAAGTACTTCAAAATGCGGAACTAATTCAGCACTCACATTATAGTGTTTGATGTAATTTCTGGCATCACTACAACAAATGTCACATAAAAAAACCCCATCTTATTTAAAGTAAGTTCTTAACAGCAGTCTGGCATGATCAACATTCTCATTCACAAATTGAAAGGCTGCTTATAATCAAACATGCACAGAAGGAATTAGTTTTTTTTCTCTGTCCACTTGAAACAATGTAAACACATTTTCAGTCCCCAATCTTCCTTAGTTACTCTAATCTCTGAATACAGAAAATAATCAGGTAGGCATAATATGTAATATGAACAATTTGAGTACTAAATGTGATACTAAATATGATACCAATACTAATAAAGATTTGCCAGTGAATGTAAAATAGATATGCCGTGCTGCAACCCACTCATTAGCATCCTCTCAGAACTAGCCCTGATCCTTCAAAAAGCCCGATATGACCTATGCCTTATTCTCACAGTTCCGTGGTCTTCAGTGAATTTCTTCCACTATGGCTAAGCTGCAGTGTTTATTAATCAAGAACAGAACAATATTAATGCAGTTACATAGCCTCTGAAACTAGCATTTTTTCTTAATGCAGCCAGCTCAGACCACAGGCAGGCATGGTGCAAGTGTGATACAGCATGACACAACTCACTATCCATCCCATGTACCTCAAGAGGATCAGCAGAGAACAATGGAATAATCTCCTGCTACATACACATTCATTTCCTGATAGTAGTCTATTTTAAATATAGGCAATTTCCTATATGTAAACTAATGTGGAATGTGTTAACTTTGGGGTAAAATTACTTGCTCAGGTACCACACTGTTTTACTGCTGTTAGATTTCATGAGTCAAACTACAGTGTTTCTAAAGTCTGTTATTCTTCAGTTGTAAATAGTTGTTTCAGTAAAGGTATCCTTTATTCCTTTAACTTATCATTTTTAAATACTCAAGAGGACACCCTTCCATCCCACTACCTATCTAAATTGAACATATCTTCAAGTATCTCCTAATAAATTAGTTCACCCTGTCAGTTGCTTAGTTTGGAGCTATTTTTTTGTCCATTTGTATCCAATTGTTCAATACCTTTTTTGGTGGTGCCATATTTAGAACCAAGTGCAACAATAAAATGGTGCTTTTATAGTTAATGCCTTTGTAGTAACGACCACTCAATCACAGCCACATCACAATGTAAATTCATGTTGAGTTTGTTTTCTAGTACAAACCTGAAATATCTTTCACTATTGTAGCTGTCCTTGGTTGGCCAGGACAGGGTTAATTTTGTGTGGAGCCAGGTAATTCTATACCATGCTGACGTCATGCCCCGGGGCCAGCTCCGGGGAGGGGCCAGTTCCGTTGGGGGCGGTTCAGCTGGAGTTCAGTTCGCCTTGAACTTCGCTCGGGTTCGGTCCCTCGCTGTTGTTCTCTGGTATTGTTTTTTTTGTATTGCTCTTTTTCTTACTGCTTAATATTTGTTCTTGTTAACTGCAAAGTGCCCATTGTATGTTATTTTCTTTTATATATATATATATATATATATATTAAACCTTCCTTACCTCAACTCAAAAAGGCACTTTTAAACCTTTTTTTTTCTTTCTCTGTCCGCGGCAGAGGAGAGGGGGCGGGGAGAAGCGGCCGGCCGCACGGCTCAGCTACCCCGCAGCTCTTACTAAACCAACACAGTAGCTTTCCTAATTTATTTATTTTATGAGTTTGTGCATGAAATTATTTTTCCTTATTACTCAGGTAGTAACCTTTTAACTTTCCAACATGGCTATTTATTTTCAATGACATTTTTCCACCCTTTTTCTTCCGTCCTCCAATTTAGTGCTTCCTGTACTAGAATTCAGTATTTAGTGACACTTACTTGTGTTTCTTGATTAATAAATTCACAGTTTTCTTACAATGCTTTTCCAATATTTGTAAGATCCAGTGTAGACACTTAGTCCTTTTTCAATTTTTGGTAACACAGCAATAAAGTACAATATAGCGATGTGACATTATACACAGACCAAAGTGAAGTTTAAGATAAAACAGCATGCGAATTTTATATAAACTTACAAATACCTACAATTCTAAGTGTTTGCACAATTAACATTATTAAGAAAGTTTAGAGGTCTTTGCTCAATGACATTAGGCTACTTAAATTACTATTCCAACATTGCTACAGGACAGCAGTATTATTGGGTTAGCAGTCACAAGCTGCTACTTAATATTTCTAACATACATTCTAAATTTTAATCTGTATCTTCTTCAAAGCTGAAGTTTCACAACTGAAATGTTCCCACAGACTTTAGAGAAAGAACATAACTATCTGGCTACAATGAAAAAGGGAAATTTCAGAAAAATGCTTTTAGCTCCATCTGAACCATGATGAAAATAAAAGCTTTCTTGCAAGTGCGAACAGACTCAAACATTTTAAAAAATTATGCAGTTAGCTCTGGATCACTTTTGCGTTATTGGGTCACCTCTATTTATAAGGCTGAAATCTGCAAAACACAGGAAAACTTTGGCTACTTCTACATTATCCAACAATACCATGAAACAGGAGCAAAACTATTACACTGAGGTCCCGATATGCTGAATTTTGGGGGCTGTTCTATTTTAGACTACCAAGTGGAGCTCATCAGGTGTGCTCCTGGAATGCATCTTCCAGCATCCCTTCATCCAAAAGTGCACATCCGGTCTGTGGTAAAACACTAATGCAGACGTAACGTTTTACTTATAACTCCTCTTAAAATCTAATCTTTCCTTCAGGTATCCCTGAAGCCTGCAAGTTCTTTGATCCTTTACCACAAATATACCAGTTATGCAACTGTACTTGTTCTTTCCATACAGACAAGAAATTTTGTACTATTCAAATGAAAACAAATTTATAGGCTTGTGAGGGACATTGGGAGAATTTCTAAAATGCAGTATGTAGAATCCAGAAGTGAGAATCAACCATTTTAAATTTAATACTAACAAACTTTATATAAATCATTGTAACTAATCAGAAAGACAGCATTATAAAAAGAGATATTTAGCAAGTGCCAGTTGATGCTGCCAGCATTTTGATACTTTTGAAATCAGCTGAAGTCAAGACAAAGGCAGCTAACAGGAAAACATTTGAGAGGTACATCACCTAATTATTTTTGTATTAGAAGTAACTTAAGCAGATCATTTCATCATCAAGTGTTAATGTTAGGTGGATTCTGCTATAGCTGATACTTTGATACATTTTATTACTTTTCCCTGAAAAATAAAAAATGTATTTCTGGAATCTTATTTTTTCGTATATGTCACAAATGTGGACTCAGCATCCTAAGCCATAGAATATGCTATTGTTATTACTGATTCTGTAAAAACAGAAAGCTTCCTTACTAAACAAAATTACACAGTAAGTTTACTTACTAAATAAATCTACTTCCTTACTAAATAACCTACTTAGGAAAGACAGTAAATGAAACTTCAAATGACATACACAATATGACCTGTAAAATGCTGCAGAAGACACTTACCCTATATTTTAAAATCTTTCATTTATCTAAAGAATCCTCCCCCTTAGTCTGAATTTTGGCAATGCTGCCAAATGAGCTGTTGTCTTTATAAATTAGCAAAGACAATCTGACTCCTGAACTTCTAAGGAAAGATTAAAGTATATACTTTAGCTTGAATTTCTGCCTTGTTCTGTTCTGATTGCTTCTAGCTCTAACAAAATACCCAAACTGAGAGCTGGAAAAGGACTTAGAGCTAGAAAAAATATTAAAGCATGGACATAGAAAACAAAAAAAGGTAAGTTTTGATTGTTTTCCTAGCTATTAATACATGGATTTTATTAGACACCACAGAAACCGCTTAGAAGCAGGAATGGGAGACTACAAATTTTATTTATTTATAAACAAAACCTTTTCCCAAACATTATTTTCGGTTATCCTAAAGAGCCATCCCTAGAGGCAAAACCAGCTATTTATACGTTTTCCCTCAATGATTACTATTTTTACATTTGTTATATCAGTTTCACTAACTTTGGGTGTCAAAATACACAGTATTTATGGCAACTTTATGGCTATTTTATGCTACCAGTACAACTAGACAGAGGACCATTAATATATTTTTCAATTAAATGTCTAATGAAAATACCACGTGGTAATGCTGAGTAAATTCTGAAACTTCAAAATGGTGTTTTGATCACTTTTAATTATCTGGCATAAAAAACTCGTATCTTAATTAAAGCTGTTCTTATATTTAATCCAGAATCCTTTATAATCCAAACTATACAATAGTTACACAGCAAATTTCCCATCTGCTTTTCAGTCATCACCTTTAAAGACTGAATGTTCATTCTAGCTAAATGTAGGAACAGTTTCCTCACCTTTAAGACCATATCAATTATCTTTAATGAGTTTTTTACATTTATTCTTTGGGTTTAGCTTTTATAATGGCAGGTTCTCTACCATCAGAGATTTTTTACTTCCTTGGATCATAACAGCGAATTATGTTTCTTTGTGCAACACTTCCTCAAAAAAGGGAAATATCATTAGGAGATTGACTTTCTCTTTTCATGGTATAGACAAAAAAACTTGCTAGATAACCTGA
This sequence comes from Eurystomus glaucurus suahelicus, assembly GCA_032159205.1. Taxonomy (NCBI): domain Eukaryota; kingdom Metazoa; phylum Chordata; class Aves; order Coraciiformes; family Coraciidae; genus Eurystomus; species Eurystomus glaucurus. Next base: position 64,350 of record JAVFHW010072367.1, read on the forward strand.
ATAAGTTGTCTGAAGAGAAAGCAAATTGTAAAGAGTACTGCCTTACTGAATTATTTTGGTAGACCTATAACTAAGCCTTTTTTTTTACTGCTTGGTTTAAAGATTCACAGTGATGCTAAGTACAATGCTTTTGGTAATGCTTTCATCAAACTGCTATCACCATTAACAAGATAATTAAGTTTGTCCTCCCCATCAAAACCTTCCAGGTCACCACATCTTACTTTTCTTTTGGTTAAGTTGTGCTTTGCAGAATCTTGAAAAACAGAGCAGCTAAGACCATTCCTCCCAAAAGGCAGGATCAACCTCTTCTACACGAGTTCTAAAAAGTATTTGACTAATCTGCTATTGAAAAGTTCCACTTTTAGGTCACCTATTACAATACTTATCTTCAGAAGCTTTCACTACCATTTAAACTAAATCTCTTTAGCTGCAACTGAATCCCTCTCCACAGACATTACACAGAATAATTTCCTCTCCGTGGTAGCCTTTAACATTCTCGATGATCATTAATATGTCTACTTTTACAAAGTCATGTCTTCTCTAAACTAAATAGTCCCAATTCTTAGAATCTTCAAATATTATGCTATCCAGACCATCAATCACCTTTGTTGCTCTCCTCTTTAGGATGCCTCATATCTTTTTTTCAAGTGCAACTGCCAAAACTAGGCAAAAGATTCAGGCTGAAGACCTGCTCAGGCTAAACATAAAATGTGTCTCTTTGCATATAACAGTCCATTTTAAATGTTTTACAGTACACTTTGGTCTCTTTCAATAGCATAGCATTATCAACTTGCACTCAGCTTCGTACTTATGTTTCCTAGATTTTAAGCTGCCTATCATGTTAATTTGACATAATTTTTCAGAGATACATTAACCACCTACTATAATAATCTTTCTGCCCTGAGATCTCCCAAGGTAAATGTATTTTTTTACCTTGACCTGGATTTCAACTTCTATGAACTAACTCAGTCTATCAAGCCAGCACAAAACTATCCTACCAAAGGAAAAAAGGAACACTTTTCTTCCAGTCTGAATCAGATGAGGAAAAGCTCCAACATGGATTAGTGGAATAGAAGAGAGTGAGCCATCCAGCTCTTCGCTTTAACAACTGCATGTAAAAATGCAACCTTAGCACTAAGTTTGCCTTTTTTTTTTTTTTAACTTTCTCTTTCCTGTCCCAAATATTTTTTTAGCCTGCAAATTTAATAAAGGTAAACTGTTTTTTTCCAGATCACTAATAGATTCCTAGGAATCCTGCTTTCCAGTTTGATTACAAGCAATTCTCTTAAAGCATTTTGTTGAGTTTTTGTTAATGTCTCTGCAACGGCTTCAGCCAGCTCCCTAATATGCTTCAGTGAATGCTGTCAAGTTCAAATTATTTCAATGTACCTAATTTGTTTCTACTTTCTTGTTTTGTACCAGAAATCTTCTTTCTATGTAGCTATATGATCAAAGCTGACTGCTATGCTAAATATAGAGTGAAAAAAGGCATTCAGGATTGTTTCCTCTCTGACAACAAGCTCTCTTCTTGCTCACTCATCTATTCTTAGTGTATTTTCATTAATCATTTTGCTTTTCACCACTTGCATCTCATTTAATGTCCTTTCGTCTTAAATCTTGGTACATGATTATTTCTATAATTTTTAGTCAGGTACTCCAAGAACTTGTTGAAAATATTCTTCCTTGCCATGTACCTTTCTCAACAGGTACTGCAACAGATCCCTTCTCGTGTGCTCTTATAGCAATCACAAAAAAGAAACCCAAGATTATTCAATATTATTTTCACCATTAGCTGTTTAATACGGATTTTCAACAAGTTTATCTCCTACCCTCTATTCAATTAAAAAAAAGTAAAAAAACCCAACAACCTTGGTGTATAAGTTCCCCTCCTTGAGTAAAAGGTATCCTTCACAACTGTCTCACAGTAGTAACTCTGAATATTGCCCAAATATTACTTCAGTCTGTCACTTTAAAGGTGGATTTACTCAAATTACTCCACAAGTCCTCTGACTTAACTGGCAACAGAATAGGGATAATGTTTAACGGATAGTATTACAACTGCCATGCACGGCACTATTCAATATCATATCACAGGATGAGAGGAAATGACCTCAAGTTGCATCAGGGGAGGTTTAGATTAGATATTAGGAAGAAATTCTTTACTGAGAGTGGTTAGGCACGGGAACAGGCTGCCCAGGAAGGTGGTGGAGTCACCACCCCTGTAGGTGTTTAAAAAATGAGTTCATGTAGCACTTGAGGCTATGGTCTAGAGGTTAGGAAGATGTTGGGATGAAGGTTGGACTCGATGATCCTGGAGGTCCTTTCCAACCATAATGATTCTATGATCATATATGTACATAAGGACTACTCTTCACTTGTTCTACACTTCTAATTGCAGTTCTTTCTTTACATGGCTAGTGACAACATTCATTATCTTTCCAATGAGAGCTTATATTCATTCAGTGTTTGAGCATGATTACTGTAACCTTTTCAGAGCCACTACTTCACAAAATTTGATGCCAGATTTCATATACAGGTTCAAGATACTGCATTTTTTATTTTGCCAAACTGATTTTGCTGATCAAGCTCACTTGTTTTTCAAGACAGTTCATTGGTTTTTCTAAAAATGGATGTTATACTTTCTACCACTCTTCTAAATTCTCTGTAATCTGGATTTTTTTCTGAATATTTTTATATTTTCTTCCAGATTTCTTATGGTATTTAGAAGTGGACCAAGACTCCACTCCAGAAATGTGTCTAGCAACTCCGGAATGCTTAAAAAAACAATTCTTTTTTTTCCCCTTCAGTTCAGCTAATAAAGGGTATTACATCCACCTGCACTAAAACACACATCTTACATACTACTGTAAACTTAGCAATTCATGCACATTTAGAAAGAACTAGAATATAAAATTTGTCTGACAAAGATGTGGGCATCTGAAGATCCCATTCTGCTAAGGTTTATGGAAAGTAAACATGGAACTGACTTTCTGAGTTTGAGTTCCACTAGCGTCATAGGATGCGTAAGAGTTTGAAGTCAGTAGCTTTGAATTCAATGTTAACCACCTGCATTTAAGTACCTTTCCAAGTCAGAATGTCAAGACTTTCCAAGTCAGAGGTCAGAAAAGGCATATCTCCACCAAAGAATTAAATCATATGCCATGGTATTTCAAATTCAGAAGCTTGCCCAACCACATACATGTAACTAAAGAATGCTTGGACGGACAACTACTACTTCATTTTCACCTGTACAATTTATGTATATCCTGGCATCCTTACATTACTACCATTCTTTAGGAAAACTCATTTTCTTGGAAAAAAAATAATCTACATTTCAACAATATAGTGTCCACATGTATTCACATGAAACACAAAACTACTAAAAAATTTTAGGACTAGAATGTTAACTGAAGATCTACACAACACCTGCTATAATATACTCTTACCTTCCTTTTCTTTGGGCTTTAAAGCTCTTTCTTCTTTTTTCTGCTTTGCTTCCAGCAGTTCGCGTTTCAACTGTCGTGCTTCTTTTCGTAGCTCCTCACTGTAAAGAGAAAAATATTTACAAGTGTTTAATCTTCTGTGAATGTAAAGCTACTCAGGAGAAAGAATTAAAGTTAATGGTCAGTAATCTCTGATATAAACAAAGGGAAGATAATGACTCATTGATGCTAGGAACTGTTTTAAAAATCAGTTAGACGCTAAGAAAATTCATACTTGCATTAGCAGAAACAACAAAGAACGTAATAGATGACTTACTTTAAGTCTCCATTAGAAATATATCAAGGACGTGAGTGATAAAAAAAAGAATCCCCCTTTGTATTTTTAATCTAACATGGTAATATTTAACCATGAGAACAACAAAAAGAGAATTTGAAACAGATGAACTGCCAAATAAATACTACATGTATTATAATATTCTGTTTACTGAAGTAATAAACCTTAGCATCCCGTATTTCTGAGATGGACAGTTGATTTAGTTATTAAATGATAAAGACATGATAAGTAGGTAAGCATAAATTATTACAGAGGAAAATTCATTTTGTTTCACAAACTTTGCAAAAAAATAATCAGGTGATAACACTAGAAATAAGAAACAAAAATTTGCAAGCTATAGCATCAACAGCAAATGAAATATCTGTCTCAGTACAATCACAGGCTGGAAGAGACTTCTGAAGATCAGCCAGTACAGCTTTCCTGCTGAAAGAAGGGCCAGAGCAAGGGTGCAAAGTGCATTATTGTCCTGTTAGGTTTTGAATATCCAAAGGCAGGGACTCTACAAACTCTCCAGACAACTACTCCTCGACCTCCCTCAATGCAAAAAAAGCTCATTTGTAGGTTTAAATGGAATTTCTTGAACTTCAGCTCATGCCTTTTGTGCCAGTCTAATGGCTACCAGTAGAACAGATAACTGCTTCAAGTTTTTCTGGTGTTAAAATCTGTGTTTCTCACTTATTAAAAAGAAAAGAAAATAAAATAAAAGATTGATTTAGTATTCACCAAAGTCAACGAATAGTAGAAATTATTACAACGTAGGAATGTTGCATGGAAGTCTCTCCCTGCAGCTGTTTTAGGTATCTACATTCTCATCTCTAATACCTTAACTCACAACACAACAGCTTTATTTAAACAAAGACTTGGAATTGTGGGGTGATCACCTCTTTCAAACTTCATTTTCATTTGTATGTATGCACAAATACAGAGCTTGTGAAAAGCACTAGCAAAAGAATACTGCCTTTGTAAAGGTATTCAAATAATCAACTATAGCAGTAGGTCTTAACTTTCAACAGCATGGCAGAAGCTACACTGACAGATTAACAGCTTTTACATAAAACTACAGTTCTACTTTTCTATTCTGGGAAGAAATTCATAGAGGAAAGATAAAGAGACATTTTTAACTCAAGCTATTCCATTGTTTTTATGTAAATTTGGGATAATATGAGAAGCAAGCTGCATTACAACACTGATCTAGTACACTGTAACATTTTCTTATAGAACTTGTACCAGAGGAAAAACATACCTGTCAACAAAAATTATATATGTTTACATTATTTAGAGTGCCAGAATCTAAAGACAGCAACACAACAAAAGGGAGTTACAAATGGCACTTACGAGTCATAGAGTCTAGCACACCAGACATTTTTGTGTAAGAGGAACACACTTTCTCTTAGTTATCTTAAGCTATTGTCCAATGAATAAAGAACTAACATCCCCTTCTCTCCACTTTTTTTTTTCCCCATGTGGAAAGAGGTTTTTGCATAGAACACAGAAGGTCCTAATACCTAGGGAGCCTAATTAACAAATGTTTTGTCAAGCTTCCTCTACAATCGACACTAGGTCAGTAAAGGACTTTGATACTTGGCTCCTTTTAGACTCCATACTTCCTGCATTTTCTTTCCTAGGCTCACATTACTAAGCTAGGTTGATGACAAAGGTAATCCAAAAGGCCTGCATGCTAAAGAGGAAGCCACAAGAACTGACTTATTGGAAAGACAGGCTATAATCACAAGCCAGATTTACTGGAACAGAACTAGCAATAACTGATTCCTTGTAAACAGGGAAGTGTCAAAGGCACTACAAATCAGTCTGTACCTGCCTTTTAGGTTTCCAATTTTTATTAGAAATGAACACTAGCAGAGTAGGAAGTCTTGTATTTTTACCAAAGTTCTTCGACTTAATTTAGCCAGGCTTGTTACCTGAAAATGCTTCATCTTAGAAGATGCTGTCCTGCTTCCCACTTTTTAATGGATATGAACTTTTTACTCCACTCCTCCACACACAGAATATAAATACCTAACAAATAATTTTTCATTTTCTAGATAATGATTTTATAATCTTAATATAGCAGATAACTTTAAAAATAACCTAACCTGGGGAGGAGGGTGACTAACTTGTTTAACAAATGCCCTCTTGCTTACTTTAAACATCATCGTAAGGTCATCACCATTTCATTGACCCCTTTGCCATTTCTTGTTGGTATCTGTATTTTAATTTGACACATTCACTGATTTCATATTTCTTTTAAACCAGAATGTTTCTTTCCCAGTGTGACTTCATTCCCCGCCCAATTTGGGTATCACTGAACAAGTCTTCTATTTTGGTAACATTTAATTCTGTCTTTAATTTTGCAATTCAGTTATAGAAGTAAAATAAAATGTCACATTCAGAGATTCAATAGCTCAATATCCAAATGGAGATCAGAGGTCTGTACTGGGACCAGTACTATTTAATATTTTCATCAATGGCATAGACAGTCAGATCAAGTGCACCCTCAGCATGTTTGCAGATGACACCAAGTTGAGTGGTGTGGTTGACACACCTGAGGCACAGGAATTCATCCAGAGAGGTGTGAACAAACTTGAAAAGTGGGCCAATGTGAACTTTTGAGGTTCAACAAGACCAAGTGCAAGGTCCTGCACCTGGGTTAGGACAACCCCCCAGCATCAATACAGTCTGCGGAATTAAGGGATTGAGAGCAGCCCTGAGGAGAAGGACTTGTGCATACTGGTAGATGAAAAGCTGAATGTGAGCTGGCAGAGAAGGCCCAACCATATCCTGGGCTGTAACAAAAGAAGTGTAGGCAGCAGGTTGAGGGAGGTGACTCTGCCTCTCTGCTCTGCTCTGGTGAGACCCCATCTGGAGTACTGCATCCAGCTCTGGAGGCGCCAACAGAAAGACATAGACTTGCTCAAGTGGGTCCAGAGGAGGGCTAAAAACATGATCAGAGGGCTGGAACACCTCTTCTATGAAGAAAGGCCAAGAATGTTAGGATTGTTTATCCTGGAGAAGAAAAGGCTTAAGGGAGACCTTACTGCAGTCTTTCAATACTTAAAGGAGGCTTAAAATACAGATGGAGATAGGCTTCTGTAGCTTGGAGAAGAGAAAGCTGAAAGGAGACCTCATTGCTTTCTACAACTACCTATAAGGAGGTTGTAGTGAGGCTGGTGCTGGTTTCTTCTCCCACGTAACTAACAACAGAACGAGAAGTAACGGCCTCAAGTTGCACCAGGGGAGGTTTAGGTTGGATATTAGGAAGAAATTCTTTACTGAAAAAGTGGTTAGGCATTGGAACAGGGTGCCCAGGGAAGTGGTGGAATCACCATCCCTGAAAGTGTTCAAAAAACGAGTAGATTGGTTCTTTGGGACATAGTCTAGGGGTCAGGAAGATACTGGGATGAAGGTTGGATTAGATGATCCTAGAGGTCTTTTCCAACCTTAATGATTCCATGATTCTAGAGGCCAATATTGAAAACTTTGCCTTCTATGGATTTCCAAATTTACCCCACCTCCAGTCTGAACTTCACTACAATTCAAAGTATTCACCACTTCCCCTCTAAACTCCACCTAGGCCCCTAGAGGGGCCCAATCTGGTTGAGGTTACCCTAGCACACAGTCATTCACCGATCCTTATACAAACAATATTGAACAAGGCCACATTCTTTCAAAATTTAAAGTACTTAGGTGGTGCCAAGACTATACAGATAGCTTCACAGTCAGAGGATTCACCCAGGCAAGTGTGAATTTAGTGACTAAACAACTGAAAGATTATGGTATATTCTGCATCACTGGACCTGGTGTTCTTCTAAAAGGTATGTTGTAGCTGAAACAAGAATTCACAGAATCACAGAATGGTAGGGGTTGGAAGGGGCCTCTGGAAATCATCTAGTCCACCACCCCTGCCAAAGCAGGGACACCTAGGGCAGGCTGCACAGGAATACATCCAGTTGGGTTTTGAAAGTCTCCCAGAACCTCTCTGGGCAGCCTGTTCCAGTGCTCCATCACCCTCACAGTAAAGAACTTTTCCTCTTGTTCAGATAGAACTTCCTGTGTTCCAGTTAGTGTCCATTGCCCCTTGTCTTATCACAGGGCACCACTGAAAAGAGTCTGGCCTCATCCTCTTTACACCTGCCCTTTAAATAAGCATTGATAAGATGCCCTCTCCGTCTTCTCTTCTACAGGTTAAACAGACCCAGGTCTCTCCGCCTTTCCTCAGCACAGAGATGCTCCAGTCCCTTCATTATCTTTGTAACCCTCTGCTGAGCTCTGTCCAGTAATTCCCTGTCTCTCTTTAACTGGGGAGCCCAGAACTCGACACAGTTCTCCAGATGTTGTCTCACTAGGAAAGAGTAAAGAGGGAGAAGAACCTTCCTTGACCTGCTGGCTGCATTCTTCTTAAGGTACTCCAAGATACTGTTGACCTTGGTTACCAGAGCACACTGCTGGCTCATGGTTAACTTGTCCGCAAGTACTCATAGCTCCTTCTCTGTGGAGCTGCTTTCCAGCAGGTCAGCCCCAAACCTGTACTGGTACATGAGGTTATTCCTCTCCAGGTGCAGGACTATACATTTGTCCTTGCTGAACTTCATTAGGTTCCCCTCTGCCCAACTCTTCGGCTTGTCCAGGTCTCACTGAATGGCAGTACAGTCTTCCGATGTGTCAGTCACTCCTCCCACTTCTCTATCCCCAGCAGATTTGCTGAGGGTACACTCCATCCCTTCATCCAGGTCACTGATGAAGATGTTGAACAAGACTGGGCCCAGCACTGACCCCTGGGGAACACCACTAGCAACAGGCCTCCAGCTGCACTCTATGTCATGGATCACAACCCTTTGAGCTCTGTCACTCAGCCAGTTCTCAACCCATCTCACAGTCCCCTCATCCAACCCTCATTTCCTGAGCGTACCTATAAGGATGTTCTGTGAGACAGTATTGAAAGTCTTGCTGGGGTCAAGGCAGACAACATCCACTGCTCTCCCCTCATCTACACAGCCAGTCATGCCACCATAGAAGGCTATCAGATTGGTCAAGCATAATTTCCCCTTGGTGAATCCATTCTGACCACTCCCAATAACCTTCTTTTCCTCCACACACTTAGGAATGATGTCCAGAAGGAGCTTTTCCATCACCTTTCCAGGGATGGAGGTGAGGCAGACTGGCCTGTAATTCCCTGGTCCTCCTTCTAGCCCTTTTGGAAGGCTGGAGTGACACTGGCTTTCCTTCAGTCCTCAGGCATCTCTCCTGTTCTCCACGACCTCTCAAAGATGATGGAGAGAATGGCTTTGCAATAACATCAGCCAAGTCCCACAGCACTCATGGGTGCATCCCATCGGGCCCATGGATTTGTGGGTGTCCAGCTTGCCTAAATGATCTCTAACCTAAACCTCATCGACTAAGGGAGAGTGCTCCTTCCTCCATACTTTCTCTTTTACCTCTAGGGTTCGGGATTCCTGAGGGCTGGTCTTCGCAGTAAAGACTGAAGCAAAGAAGGCATTCAGCTACTCCAACTTCTCTGTATTCCACCATCACCCACCTCATTCAGCAGCAGGCCCACATTTTCTCTAGTCTTCCTTTTCCTACTGATGCACTTGAAGAAGCCCTTCTTCTTGTCTTTTTACACAATGTCCTGGTTTGGCCAGGACAGGGTTAATTTTGGTGGAGCCAGGTTATTCTATACCATGCTGACGTCATGCCCCGGGGCCAGTTCTGGTGGGGGGGGGCAGTTTGTTCAACTGCTTTGCCTGGGCTTGGGTCCGTCCCTTTGTCTATTTTTTTTTTTTTTTTTTTTGTATTGATCCCTTCTCACTGTTACTGTTGTTTTGTTAACTGCAACTGCTTATTACATGTTTTTTTTTATATTAAACCTTCCTTATCTCAACTCAAAATGGCACTTTAAAAC
>JAVFHW010072368.1:1148-17053 GCA_032159205.1 Eurystomus glaucurus suahelicus
GACCCCATCCCTGTCACTCCATAAAAGGGACTCCAAACCCACTTCTTCTCAGTGGGCCTGCTTGCCAGGATACCTGCAGCTCCCAGTGCTGCCCGGTGCCACCGGGCCCTTGGGACGTTGAGCTGCTGGCACCAACAGTGACCTCAGGAAACAGATAATTTTAAGAGTTATATACAGCAGGTCCTGATTCACCCCAGAACAGGATGTGGTGGCTGTGGGGCACCTCCAGTGTCTTGCTCCAGCCCCCCAGCCCCCTGCCATCTGCTGCCGAGTTACAGGGAGATGGCCATGTGATGCTTAGTCTCATGTTTGTGGTAGTTGTAGCCACCCCATGGGGCATGAAGGTGGCTGTGTCTAAGGGCAGAAGGAGCTGGTGGACCTTGGAGAACCTCTTAGATGGTCAGCATGTTTGGGGGGCTCCATGTGGAACAGGTCCAAGTGGGTTGATCTCCACAGACATCTGAGATGGATAAATCCTCAGGAGGAGCTGGTGAGCATGGTCTGTGCTGGTCTCAGAGCTGCAGGCTGGGGAGGAGGGATGCCATTGAGGTCCAGCACTTCAGTGATCTGAATTGCCATGTCCTGCATATGAGGCTTGAGGTCAGGCAGGGATCTGGGATTGGGAAATGGGGGTGACTGCAAGAAAAACCTGGGAGGCATGAAAGAGTCTCTGGGGAGATATCGAGATGTTGGTGTTTTGCCTGGTTTCATCCAACCATCTTCATGCCCGTGTCACAAGGACATGTCTCCATCCTGTCCCTGTGTGTGCTGATCCTCCACCTCCCTCCTGCCTGACGTGGGGGACAGGGGCTTGGGGCTCACCCAGGGGTAGCATTTGCTGGACCATTATCACTTCTGTGGCCCAGCCAAGTTGCAGGTTGATAACCTCAAGCAATGAAAATTCCTTGCCGAGGTCAGACAGACCCAGGTCTTTGGGGTTGGCTTATTTTGCCTCCTGCTTTCCGCGAAGCTGTTGCGGCATCGGGCAGATGCTGAGCTCATGAAGAACATGGGGACAAAGAGAAATTGACTGCAGGGTCTGGCTGTTGGAGCTGCTCTTGGGGATGCTCAGGGCTTACAAGAAAGCATCTGCAGAACCTCTGTTGATGGGCACTGGAAATGGTTTCCAGCTGAGTGTTGCCTTTGCTGCTGCAGTTCGGGCTCCGATTTACAGTAATTGGTTCATTTACAATAAATGGGAGTTTTGTGCCCGTTGCAGACAAACCGTTCCACACTCACCACTTTGAAGGTGAGTTCCTGCTACGCGTGGCTGTGGGAAACACACACGGGTTTCAAAATGCAAGGAGGACAAAAAAAAAGCTCCAAATCAGATAAAAAATAGTTCCCAAGCTCCCAGCCTGCAGGTAGGATTTTTACTGCAGCTCTTTTGTCTGCCCGCCTGGGATGGATCATGGAGTCACAGCATCGTGTTTGTGGGAAGAGACCTTTAAATCATCGCATCCAACCATTCCCCCGGCACTGCCAGGGCACCACTAAGCCCTCTCCCTCAGCACCACATCTCCACGGCTTGGAAACCCCTCCAGGGATGGGGACTCCACCAGTGCCCTGGGCAGCCTGGCACAGCCCTTCACAGCCCTGTAGGGGAAGAAATTGTTCCTCATGTCCAACCTCAACCTGCCCTGGTGCAACCTGAGACCATTTCCTCTTGTCCTGTCACTTGTTACTTGGCAGAAGAGCCCAACCCCACCTGGCTCCAATATCCTTTCAGGGAGTTGTCCAGAGCCAGAAGGTCTCTCCTGAGCACTCCTTTTCTCCAGGCTCAACACCCCTAGGTCCCGCAGCTGCTCCTCACCAGACCTTTGCTCTAGACCCTTCCCCAGCTTCGTTGCCCGTCTCTGGACATGCTTCCAGCAGCTCTGCCTCTAAGAGGCTGATCCTGAAGGAGATCACACCAGGTTTTACTCCTGGCTTGGGATGTCACCTGGCTTAGGAGTGTGTGTGGGGAGAGGATGAGCCCACCCATGAGCTGGCAAAGGGATTTATCCAGCACCCCGTCCCCTGCATGGCTGCCTAGAGGGTCCCAGCACTGGTGCCAGATGCTGTTCAGTTTGTCCAGCCTTCCTGTGTTCCCACCACAACTGCTGCTGCTGGATGAGATGAAGGGTGAAAAGTGAGATGATGGTCCCAGCTGGCCCATGCTGCAGGGAGGGCTCATGCTGCAGCTCAGCTCCCAAGGCTGAGGCAAGGAGGGGTCTGGTGTGGGGCTGGGACCTTCACCAAGGAGCAAGACCTGCCACCAGCCGGGTTTCTAAGTCAATGAGATGCTGTTGGCAGCTCAGGAAGCCTCAGCCTTGCCGTTGGTGTCTGCAGCACTGGGGTGGCAAAGCTGCAGAGACCTTGTCAGGGTGGGCTGAAGTTCTTAGCCCACTCCATTGTATGAAGGGCTGACTCTGCCTCATGGGGGGATCCCCCCAGGCTCCCAGTCCCTGAGCCCTGAGCCCCCCACCAGGAGCAGCAGCACAGGAGGAAGGTGCCTGGGTGCAGAGCTGGGCACTGGGTAACTCAGTGCGTGGTTCCCCTGAGGGGCAGCTGGAGATGACATGGCAGCGCTGTTTTGGGCAGGAACAACACCAGGTCTCTCCAGCCAGCTTTTTGAGGCCAGAATGGTCCTTTTCTGCTGCTGCAGGAACGACGGAGGAGCAGGCGGCTCCATGGGATGATGCTCTAGGTGAGGAGGCCTCACAGCATGGGGAGAAGAGATGCAGGAAAGGGGGTTCCTCCCACACCAGAGCTGACATGCTCCCAGAACCTCCTTCCTTGGTTATCTTCAGTCTTGCTTGGCTCTTTGCTTCCCCCACTGGAGAGCCTTTTGTTCTCCTTAACCTCACCAGCACCCTTGGCTTCTTGCCTGCTCTGATCTTCCGTTTGCCTTCTGCTGGGGTTAGAGAGCACTTTGGGTCTGGAGCTGGGTCATGGAGGCACTTTCGAGCTGGATTATGGAAACACTTTAAGTTCAGAGTGGGGTCCTGGAGGCGCTTTGGGTCTTGCGGAGGTCCCTTGGTATGGAGCTGGGTCATGGAGACACTTTGGGTCTGGAGCTGGGTCGTGGAGGCACTTTGTACTGGGTTTGCTTGCAGGAATGAATGCCACATTTGCAAGACCATGGGGTGAGTGTTCTCATTCTTGGGGGGGTGCTTCAAACCCTGCTGGGTTGGGGTGAGGGGTGCTGAGCACGGAGGGTTGTGCTGAGGCCCTGGCAGTGAACTGAGCACCTTCTCTGGGCCCTGTCAAGGAGCAGGGCTGGCCAAGGGAGCTGGGCTCTGTGGGGTTGGGAGGCAGACAGGAGCCTTAGGCCAGCCAGGACACGGGAACTGTGACATGGTCCAAGGGGTGACTCTTGGATGTGCACACTGAGCCCTCCATGACTGTGTAGATCCAGCTCTTCCTGCTTTCAGCCATCCTCAAATTATGCCCTGCCAAAGCTCCCTGGGTCTGGCAGAAGAGCAAACTGCTGCTCCTCTCCTGTTCCCAGCCTTGGAAGCTCTCCCAGGGCTCGGAGCAAGTCCTGAGGATCCCCCACCAGCACTGGAGCCCTGCATGGAGCGAGGTCTGGTGGCAGCCATGTGTTGGGTCTGCAGGTGCCCAGTGCCTGGATCTCTGCCTGAGAAAAGAAGGAGGCGCGGGGTGAGGCTGGCTTTGTCCAAACTAGCCTCACTCATATCTCCTGGGGAGGCAAACACCCCTTCCCTCACCCCATGGGGCCTTGTTGGGCACAACGCTCCTTAAAGAAGGATGTCCCCAGGAGGCTCCAAGGTGGCATCACCATTGATGTGATTGTGGGTGGTGCACCTGATGGCTTTGGGGCCAGGAAACCTGGGGGCCAACTGGTCTGCCCATCGCTTGTGAGGGAATCCAGGTGTCTGGCCTCCCATAACCATTGAGTCTATGCCCCTCTGGCAGAAGATCAAGTGCCCTGATGTAGACCTGTTGTTAATCAAGGAATAACAGCATGGTGGGGTTGGACGGGACCTCTGGAGATCATCTGGTCCAACCCCCTGCTCCAGCAGGTCACCCAGAGCAGGGGGCCCAGGATCGTGTCCAGGCACCTTTGGAATCTCTCCAGAGAAGGAGACTCCACAACCTCTCTGGCAGCCTGGGCCAGGCTCCCACACCCTCACACCAAACAAGTTTCTCCTCCTGTTCAGATGGAACCTCCTGGGTTCCAGTTGGTGCCCATTGCTCCTTGTCCTGTCGCTGGGCACCACTGACAAGAGTCTGGCCCCATCCTCTTGCCCCCCATGGGCCCTTTAGCTCTTGATCAGCGTTGATCAGATCCCCTCTGAGGCTTCTCTTCTCCAGCTCAGCAGCCCCAGGGCTCTCAGCCTTTCCTGGGCACAGAGATGCTCCAGGCCCCTCAGCATCTTTGGAGCCTCCGCTGGACTCTCTCCAGTAGCTCCTTGTCTCTCTTGAACTGGGGAGCCCAGCACTGGACCCAGTACTCCAGAGGTGGCCTCAGCAGGGCAGAGTAGGGGGGTGTAGAACATCCCATGACCTGCTGGCCACTCTTTTCTTAATGCAACCCAGGACACCATTGGCCTTCTTGGCTACAAGGGCACATTGCTGGCTCATGGTTAATTTGTTATCCGCTAGCACTCCCAGGTCTTCTCTGTGGAGCAGCTTTCCAGCTGGTCAACCCTGACCTGTACTGGTGCAGGGGGCTGTTCCTGCCCAGGTGCAGGACCCTTCACTTGTCCGTGTTGAACTTGAGGTTCCCCTCTTCTCAGCTTTCCAGCCTGTCCCAGTCTCACTGAATGGCAGCAGCTCTGGTGTGTCACTGCTCCTCTCAGTTTTGTATCATCAATGTGAATGTCTTTAGTGCAGAGGGCTGCTCGAGGACACAGCCTGGGCTTGGGGAGGAGCGGGCGCAAGAGGGACTTGTGTGACCACCAAGATGATGTTGTGTTTCAGGGAGCCCCTGACTGACCATGACGTTCAAGCAAGCGTCCATGATGGCCCCAGAGGCCACGGCCACCACAATGCCCATGACCACGATGGAGAATTCTACTGAGGCCACAGGACCAGGCGAGAGCAAGGAGGACATGTTCACCAAGCTGAGGGACAAGTTCATGAATGAGCTCAACAAGATCCCCTGTGAGTAGCTGCCTCCTCTTTCTAGGTATTAGCCTCCTCATTACCCCACCACTGGTCTGGTCCCACTGCAACATGTAGGACAAGGTGGTGGGGTGGCTGGGGCTGGGAGGCAGCCGCGGGGCTGGCCACGACACTGGCTTTTGCCCACAGTGCCACCCTGGGCCCTCATCGCCATCGCGGTGGTAGCTGGACTCCTCATCCTCACCTGCTGCTTCTGCATCTGCAAGAAGTGCTGCTGCAAGAAGAAGAAGAACAAGAAGGAGAAGGGCAAAGGCATGAAGAATGCCATGAACATGAAGGACATGAAGTCAGGCAACCAGGTGATGTCCTTCTGAACTGCTTGGCCTTGCCCTGCACTTGGTGTTGTAGGATGATCCCTCTGGATTAGTTGTGAACCATGTTGGGGCAATCACAGGTCAGGCAGCAGAGAGGGATGGAGCCACCAGGATCCTGGGATGGGACACTGCAGACATGAGACAGCAGCACCGTCCTCTTTCAGTGCCTGGTGGCCTGGATAGGAGCAGGCTTAAGGTGGCCTGGACCTGCCAATGCTTCACCTGAACCAGCAAATGTTGTTTTAATCCCTGGTGTCTCCCCACCTTCCTCTGAGTTGCCCTCATTTCATTGAGCTGTGCCTTTAGCCAAGAGGGGAGGACCACCAGGCCAGAATGCCCACCGGTTTGGGGTTCCCAAAAATCCAATGGTCAAGAGTCAGGTGCTGGTGCACAGAGCAGAGCTGGGACCATCTCCCCATCCTAGGGGCCAGCAGGAAGGAGGTTTGGTACCAGCAGGCTTGGCGCAGTCCTGGCCATCTCAATGACCCTGACCCAGAGCCATCTGGAGGAGGTGGGACATTTTGGACATCTGTTTCTGCTCTTCAGAGCCACCTGGGTACCACAGGCATGCAGGCAGGGCTGGAGAGATGAGCACTGAGTGGAGATGCTCCATCGTACCTGCCTGTTCACAGGCCTGTTTGTGGTGGGAGATGTGAGGTGGGATTACCCAGTGGAGGGCAAGGGCTGATGTCCCCTGGGGCTTGCAGGGACCATACAAACCCTGATTCTCCACCTTGCTGTGGGTCCCTTGTTGATGTGCTCTGTAACGTGACTCTCTTTCCTCCTGGCACTCTTGGTGTCCTCCTTCTCTGCTGCCCTGTCTCTATGTGGTCCTTCTTCATCCTGGGACACGCTCCATGGTAGGTGCCACTATGAGCCTCCTTCTCCATCATCTACTTCCAGGGTGGGATGGGGGACTTGGGGACACGTCAGAGCTATGGCTCCCACACCATGGACCATGGCTTGGAAAGGCAGGGAGAGGGGTGGCTTTGCCTTAGGAAAATTAGGTTATATCTCTATTAGTAAGACAACAGAGCCTGGAGATGGCCCTGCTAGGCCCTTAGCACCAGCCATAGTGCTCCCCCAAGGGCAGGCTGGGGGTAGAGTGTCCTTGAACCCTCTGCATGCAGCCACCAAACCTCCCTCCACTGGAGATGACCCCAGAGCAGCCCCCACACCATCTCACCACACCAGGGGCTCCCGGGAGCTGTGTGGTTGTGGACAGAGTTGGTGACACCCCAGGGTTGTTTTATTGGTACTTTATGTCCCCAGCATGAGGGTTTCCTTTCCTTGATGAGGAGAACCCAGGTGTTGAGATGCCAATAGGGTTGGGGTGCCAGAGGTCCTCAGCGATGTGGGGATGTTGGGCTGTGACCCTGTCACTGAGCCGGGCACCTTGGCTGCCACTGCAGGACCAACAGGATGATGATGATGCAGAGACGGGTCTGACGGAGGGGGAAGGTGAGGAGGAGGAGAAGGAGCCAGAGAACTTGGGCAAGTTGCAGTTCTCCCTGGACTACGATTTCCAGGCGAACCAGGTGAATGGGGAATCTGGGAGGAGAAGCCTTCCTGTTGGAGCTGGGTGGCACAGGAGTGAGAGGGCAGCTGGGTGCTGTGCCATGGGGAGTCCTGCCCCATGCTGGGCTGGAGATGAGCCCTTGGCATCTGCAGCATGTAGCTGGGACATCCTACTGAAGACATCCCTCTCCTCCCTCCAGCTGACTGTGGGGATCCTCCAAGCTGCTGAACTGCCAGCTTTGGACATGGGTGGCACCTCAGACCCGTATGTCAAGGTGTTCCTGCTCCCTGACAAGAAGAAAAAGTATGAGACCAAAGTGCAGAAGAAGACACTCAACCCTGCCTTCAATGAGACCTTCACCTTTAAGGTGAGTCCTTTCCTACCTGCAACATGGGGCCTTGTCTCCCACTCCCATCTTTCCTCCTGACTGGATACTGGTCCCATACATTGACCTTCACTGGTGGTCTTGGCCTGTGTTCCTCTGAGCCCATTGCCAGCCCCGTTGGTGGCCCTCTTTGTGCAGGTCCCCTACCAGGAACTGGGAGGAAAGACGCTGGTGATGGCCATCTACGACTTTGATCGCTTCTCCAAGCATGACATCATTGGTGAGGTAAAGGTGCCCATGAACACGGTGGACCTGGGACAGCCCATTGAGGAGTGGCGGGACCTGCAGAGTGGTGAGAAGGAGGAGGTGAGCCCAGCATGAGGCCCTCAGTCTGCTGAAATCCTTGGCCAGGGGGGTTGAGTTGTGGTGTGGCTCTGCTTTCTGGGCCATTCCACAGTGCTCAGGATGGTGTTTGCTGCGAGGTCGCACCAGAATACCATGCATGTCCTACCCATGAGCGCTGGGCAGGATCTGCCCTTTTTATTCCCCTGTGCAGAAGCCTCTGTATAAGAGGAATGAAGTGGAGACACTCCTTGAGTCCTGTGCTGGGACTGGCCTGCCCCAGACCCAACTGATCAAACCCTTGTGATGGTGCACAGGATGCCAGCTCATGCCTGCATCAAAGCTTGAGCAGGGTTTGGGGGGATCTTCATGCAGGACTGTCCCAATACTGGTAGGATGCACTGTCAAGGCTTTGATACCTGCTCCCTGCTCTGCTCGGCAGCCAGAGAAGCTGGGAGATATCTGTATCTCCCTCCGGTACGTGCCCACAGCCGGGAAACTCACTGTCTGCATCCTGGAGGCCAAGAACCTGAAGAAGATGGATGTCGGGGGTCTCTCAGGTGGGTGTTGTCTCATAGGCATCCTCCTCCCATCATGCTGTGGGGCACTCAGCATCCTCAGTTGGGGAAGGACACTGGGTCCATCAGTCTGGCAGGGCTCAGGGAAGTCCCCTCAGTGCCTGGGATCTCCTCCATCAGAGGCAGCCCAAGGTCTGGCTGGAGTGAGGGGAGATGGGGATGGGGTGAGCCCCCAGCCCTCAGGAAGGACATACTGAATTTGGCCCACCACTGAGTCCAGTGCCAGGATGCTGCAGGACCTGAGCAGTGAAAAATGCTCCTCTGCCATTTGCTCCTGGTCCTGCTTCTCCTTGACTTGGGGCTGAGGACCTCAGCTGACAGCACGCTTTATGCTAGAAGAGTCTTCCCAACTCCATCCCAAGGCTGACCTCTGCCCAGGGTTCCTCAGCTCTCTCCAGACCTGCTGTAACCAGAAGAGCAGTACCTGCACGGCTTGAAGTGTTCAGCTTTATTGCTGGGGTGTCCTGCTCCAGAAACAGGGGTGACAGGCCAGCGCTCACCAGTGTTGCTCTGTCCCCAGCCCTCCTACAAGGGCACCCACCGGACACAGAAGAGCTCCATCCCTTGGCCAGTTGCTCCCATAAATACTCTCCAGCCCCCATACTTTGGCTTTGGCCTTCATCCACAAACCTCAGAGCACCTTTACTCATGGAGGTCTCTTTACCCCATGGTGCACCTCATCCTGGGTTGAGACCTCCTGGGGTCAGGGTGCTGGTGTTTCCTGGGCATTTCACCGCTGGCTGATGCACCCTCCTGTCCCCAGATCCCTATGTGAAGATCCACCTGCTGCAGAATGGCAAGAGGTTGAAGAAGAAGAAGACCACAGTCAAGAAGAAGACCCTGAACCCCTACTTCAATGAGTCCTTCAGCTTTGAGATTCCCTTTGAGCAGATACAGGTTTGTCTGATGACTTGAATGCATGGGGTGATGGGAGAAGTCCCACAGCTGCCTGAGCCCATGTCCCAGCATTCCCAGCAACCTGAGCAGCTCCTGGTCTGGTCACCCAACCTGGACCTGGGCTGATGCTGAGGGCTGGTGCAGGGGCCAAGGTGGGAGGCTGGGAAGCACCCATGGGAGATGCAACCTCAACCCAGATCACAGCTGGAATGGGGCTTTCCTCTGCTCTTAGTCCTATAGTGTTCAGGAATAGCAGGGTCTCCCACCACGGTCCGAGGGGCATTTTGGACCATTGGTAGGTACCTTCTGCCCCTCCATGTCCTGTCCTAGCTCCTGCATGTACCCCTTGCCCCAGCCCAGCCCTGCCAAGCTGTGTAGCCCACAGCTCCTGCCTGGCCCCACACAACCTCTTGATGACCTTTCTCAGATGGCCATGTCAGGACAAACCGGGCCCCCACCATGGCTCTTCAGCCCTGGGCTCCTTGGGGAAGGAAGTGGAAGAAGCTATGGACAGGGAGGGGACCCTGCCCCAAAAAGGGCCACGGTGGGACTCAACTTTGAGGGATCCCTGGGGTGCCCCACCAAGCCACCCCAGGGCCAGGGCCAGCATGGAGGCTATGGAGCAGTCACAGCTGCTGACCCTTTCTGCCCCTCTAAACAAGGTTTCCTTCTGTCTTTAGAAAGTGCAAGTGGTCATCACGGTGCTGGACTACGACAAGCTGGGGAAGAACGAAGCCATCGGCAAGATCTTCACAGGCTGCAACTCCACCGGCACGGAGCTGCGGCACTGGTCCGACATGCTGGCCAACCCCCGGCGGCCCATCGCCCAGTGGCACTCGCTGAAGCCAGAGGAAGAAGTCGATGCAGCTCTCGGGAAGAACAAATAGGAAGCCGTGCTGGCCAGCGCGGCCCCACGGACAGTCACCCCGAGCTACCGATACCTCAGTTCCGCAACCTTTGGTTTTGTTCTTTCATTCTGTTTTAAGCTGAGATACCCTTTGATGGCTGTGGAAGGGTCTCCAGACAGCCCCAATAGCTTCCAGGGGAAGAGGTTAAAGACACGGATGGTTCTTTTTGTCCTTCAGCATTGCTCCCTTCTGCTGCATGTCCCATCGCCTCTGCACACCACCCCTTCCAGGTACAACGCCACCATCATGCCTGGGACCTTCACCAGCGGCTGTGTCACCAGCCCGCAGCATCGCTGCTGCCGTCCTTCCCTTGGGTCATGTGGGGACCTGCTGAATGTTGTGTGGAGGTGATGCCTGAAAGCCTGAGATGACCAGACCCACTGTTCTTGCTTGGGGTGTCAACAGCTGTGTGGACACCCAAATGGTGGAGAAGACCTTCTGCAAGAGCTTCAGGTGCCTCCCCCACCTGCTCTGCTTCCCTCCATCTGGGAAGGGCGAGAGCCGTGGTTTTGGGCTGAGGATGGTTGAGTCCCCTTGGCCAGCTCCAGATTTGGCTTCTTCTCAGGAGAGATTTGCAGGGACCCACTGTGGTCAGTGTGGCAGTGGGGTGCTGAGCCCCTGGTGCTGCAGCTGGAGCCACGAGGTCCAATCTGAGCACAGGGACCATGAGGGTCTGCTCTGAGGAGACACATGGAGGGCTGTGCATGTAATGGCAACGCAGTGCAGACCACCACCACCGCTGTTGGGAAGCCATCATGGCCCCAGAGGCTGAGCAAGGACAGCGCTGGGTGATTTGCATGTGTGTCCCACCACACTTGGTTGAAACCTGTAGATGAAGATGCTTCCACAAGGCAGGTTTATGCTGAGAGGTGTCCAAACGTGCAGGGGCAGCCTCCCCCAGAGCAGTGCCAGGAGCCTCCTCAAAGGGCATTGTGTGTCCCCAGGGCTCGCTCCCACCCCAGGACAGCCAGGGGCCTATGAGGAGCTCCAGCCCCACTGCTGCATCCCACCACTGTGGGGAAGGCAAAAGCAAGCCCATGGCCAACAAGGTACCAAAGCTCCCGACCCGTGTGAGCTGAGCAGCAGCCCATGCTCCCCTAACCAGCACCCCCCATGCTCCCTAACCATGCTCCCCATGGGCTGCTGAATCACCTTGTCCTGATCTCTCAGAGGTACAAGCCATATCTATGTCCCTGACAGCAGGCAAGACCTTCTCTGGGCCACCTCTTCCACCATGGGACGAGCCAGGACCAAGCCTCTGAGCTGGAAAGCCAACACTGTTCCCTGCAGCAGGTCCAGAAGCCTTCCCCAGTTCAGCCCAGTCTGTACTGGAGCACGGATGGAGGCTGGTGTCCCCATCCTGTCTCCAACTCCCCAGGAGCCTCGTGCCCCCTGCTCTGCTCCACTTTCCTGGATGGGGTTCTGCTGGTTTGGGCAGTTAAGCAGCGAAGGTGCCGCATCTTTGGCGAGCAGGGCTGGCTGTGGAGCAGCAGAGCTCGGGGGTGCCGTGGGCACCAGGGACTCTGCTCTGGGGGTCCAACACCCAGGCTGAGACCTCAGTGCAGGGTGTTCCAAGCCGGGGAACAAAGTGCCAAAACTGAGCTTGCCCCGGCGCTGTCGGATGCTTTGGCAGCTCCCTGTGGTTTCCGCTTTCCAAAGGGCATCTCAGCCCTGGCTGGAGCTGCGAGATGATGGGAAACTTGGTGGAAGCCACAGCTCAGGATTCAGGCTGGACATGGAGGCAGCCTCTTCCCCTGGTGGGATGTGCAGCCCTGGGACAGGTCCCCAGGGAGGGTTGTCTCCATCCTTGGTGGAGGTTCAGAGTTTGGTTAGCCAAGCTGCGGTAGGGTGTTGGGGGAAGATGGACTGGAGGCCTCCAAAGACCATGTCCACCAACACCTCCACTGCACTCGGCCCATGCCCTGGTGCCTGGCTGCTGGAGCTGTGGCTCAGCTGGGCTGGGTGGAGGTGGCACTGAGGCTTGGTGGGTCATCAAAGAGTGGTTCTGCAGGACCTTCTGCAGCTTTAGTCAGCCCCTTTTCCTAACGGATGTGTTGGTGTCAGCCAACAAGGTCCTGCCCTGCTCGTGTAGCCAAAGGGAGAAGAAATCTTGGGGTGCTCTTAATTAATGGGGAGCTGGGGGTGGCTGATGGCCCTCGGCTGGGGGCTCCGGCAGAACTCGGGCTCTCAACTCAGCCTCGTTTCAGGGCTGTCCAGGTTGGGGGGGCATTTGCCTTATGTGGAAATGGGTTAAAAATGGAAAGATCAGGAAGAGCACCAAAATCCTCCTGTTGGCAGCCAGCGCGTGCAGGACCCCGCAGCGTTCCATGGGAAGCTGGCGAGGTGCAGACACACCTGGACACTCCCCCCACCATGGGCAACCCCCCCCACATCTCCCCAGACCCACCGCATCGCCCGGGAGCTGGTTTCCATTCAGCCTCCTTCAGCCTTGGGGTGGGGGGAAAGACGATGACTTTAATACATTTTTATTTTTTTTTTTTTAAATAAAAAGGGGAAAAATAACCAACATCTGAAAGCCATCTGCGCTGCCTCTGACCCCCCCTGCCCCGTAGCTGTGCGTAGTTAGAACTATATGGAGCCGTAGCTGTACATAGCAGAGCAGTGCATGCGCTGCAGCAGTAGCCGCATGGTGACCGCCGACCACCACCCGTCTCCAGCGAGGCAGAGACGGCGACGGACAACACTCATTGCTCGAGTGCTCCTCACCGCCCTGATGATTTTCCCCCAGATTACAAAGAAAACAATCAAATAAAAGGATATAAGAGAAGAAACTAATGCCAAGAAGCAAAGCATGCCAAGCCGGGCCCGCCAGTGGAGGGTGAGCCGGCACCGGCGCAGCCGTGACTCCATCTGTGTCTTGTTCCTGTGTCTTGTCGCGTTGATACCATGGCCGGGTAGCGGCAACATCGTGGCTTCGACGTCCTGTGTCGCGTGGGTGCATTTCACCGTCAGAGCAACTTTAGAAGCCATATTAGACCACGGCGTGCTGGGACCCCACGGGTGTGCCGGGACCCCACGGGGGAGCCGTGACCCCCTCTCCCCCCATGTGTCCACTGTCCAACCCTGGTTTTGTGGGGCTCAGTGGCGGACGAGCCGCCTTGGGACCTGTGATGCCGCCGTTGTGCCGGGCGAGGGGACGGGGCAGCGCTGGGCACAGACACGGGGCCGACCTCTGCAGTGGAAAAGCTAGGATGTGGCAAGGTCTGGTGGCGAAAGGCTTTTTGGAGAGATTTAGGTTATTTCTGCCACGTCTGGTCAGGTGGTTTCCGTTTCGGGGGGCAAGACCGGCATCCCCCTCTCCCGGCTGCACCGCGGTGCAAACCCAGCCATGCCACAGAGATGCTCGGCTTCGGTCTCCCGGGGTTAAAAGGAAGGGAATCCATGAGGCTTGGCAACAAGCTCGGCTTTCTTCTCCTTTTTTCCCCCCAGACCTGGGAGGGAGGAGCCGGCTCCTCTGGGAGTCCCAGGCTCAGCCATTCCCGGAGCCAAGGACCCCCCGTCTCGGCCCCGCAGCGCTCGGCTCCGGCGGGAAGCTGCTTTTAAAGCCCCTTCCTCTCGTGTGGACTCTGTTGTTTCCGTCTCTTCTCGTTCAATGGTTATTTTGTAATGATCTCTGTCTCCTTATTAAAGAAACGAGCTGAAAGGAGCCCTGGGTCCCTCCTGGTCTTGCTGCTGGGGCACGGTGGGGCATCCGTGGGACAATGGAGGGGTGGAGGTATGAGGTGAACCCCATGAGGTACCCCCAAGACATGAGGGTGCTCACACAAATGGTGGGGATGTCTCCAGGCAGCCTTGAGCCCGTGTCCTGGCTGACATAGAAGCATCAAATGTTTTGGGTTGGAAGGGACCTTTCAAGGTCATGTGGTCCAGCCACCACACACTGAGCATCTAGTTGCACATCTGCAACTAGAGCAGGTTGCTCAGAGCCCCATCCAACCTCATCTTGAGTGTTTCCAGGGATGGGGCAGCGACCACCTCTCTGGGCAACCTGGGCTGGTGTTTGATCCCCACCAAATTCTTCACCCCTCAACACATACAGTTTGGTTCCTATATTCACATTCAGGTCCTGCTTTGCAGAGGTGCTGGATGCCCCTAATCCCAAGAGCTCAAGCTGCAGTGACCACCCCCAAAGCCCAAAATACGCAGTGATCTCCAGCAAAGGCTCCAAGATGTGCCACCAGCGCCTGTGTCTTTGCTACAGGTTTTGTCCTGACCAAGCTCCCGAGCAGAGCAAATTTGGGGCTTGGCACCATGGAGGGAGATGGGTCTGAACCCTGCTGTGGTTGAGGCATCAACGGGACCCTCTCCCGTTCTGGTGGGTGACTTCTGGGGACATGCACCCACAGTTCCTGTGCTGCCTTTCCCAGGCTGTGACCGCAGCAGTCTGGGCTTTTACAGACAATCAATGTTGTCCTATGGAAATCCTGGAGGAAATGGGGCATTCCTTGCAGCTCCAGAAAGACGGAAGCGAAATCAAAGCTTCTATTTTATCAACTCTTATTTTATTCATTTATAAATACTGTTGTGTTTACAAGCATCATACATGTGAATATTATTCCCAAACTTTCAAACACATAATACTTATAATACTATATAACAACAACCAGTAAAACAAAATCATTCATCTCAGGGTTTGAAAGGCCACTCAAAAGTTGCATAAAAATACATTCTCTCCCCATCTCGTAAGCTAGTCCTGCTTCTCCAAGGAGTTTATTTACAAAGAGCCATCATCAAACTCGCAGCCACGACAGGCGGGTTCACCCCAAGCGATAAAAATGAATTCACCCCAAGCAATTGCTTAGAAAAAAAAAAAAAGCTTGTGGTCTCCAGCGGAGACCACGTCTGGCAGACGCTCTGGTTCAAAGAGGGATGGGTTTTAAAAACGGCTTGCTCTGCACTCTGACCCAGGCGCAGAGTGCCGCTGTCCAGCTCGTCACCTCCTCAGTGCACTGGTTGTGTCAGCCTTTGAGTGAGACCAAAAAGAAAATAAATCCATTCTCAAGAATTTGGTTTGCGGTTGCAGCGTCCTCGCGAAACACTCACAGCTTTGGCTCGTCAGCGAGACTGAACGGTCGGTGGGAGTTCAGGGGGATGATCCAGTGCTAAGCAGATGCTTCATCTAAAGTGGTTTGGCTTCGCAAGGTGCCCCGCAGAGGAACGGAGCCTTCCGCACGCGCTGCTCCTTAGGAGAAAACGCAACGAGCGTGTGGTAGGAAGGGGCAAAACATCAGTGCAGGGTGATCCGTCAGGTTGGGTTGAACCCTCTCCCTACAACAGATACCGGGCTTCTTCACGCCGCCAGGAACCCGCCTCGTGAGAAGAACAGGATCTTCAGTCTGACATCTTGTCCCTTGTCCTGCTGGGACGCACAACCCGAGAGGTCCATGTTGGCGCGTCCAGCACCGCGCCAGCCACCCATCAGTGTCTTCTCCTCTGCATGGCACAGAAGGGACTGGGCTCCTGTTCAGAGCTGGGAGAGCCCACGTCTGAAGCGAGGAGCAGGTCACCAAGAGAAAAAACATCAAGAACTGCAGAAGTACTCACATAACGAGTGCACCAAGTGGGAACGGCGTGCAGGAAAAGCATTGACTGGATCTCAAGACTTAAAGCTGTTGAATATAGCAAGGTTCAAAGAAAGTAATAGAAAAAAGGATGCCTGGCTTAGGCTGTGCTCTGCAGAAACCCTGATGCCGTTACCAGCTTTGGTCTCTTCCTCCCCGAAGCTCAGGAGCAGAGGAAGGGCCTCAATGTACCAGGAGAAGCGGCACCTTGTGCCACGCACAAACAGCTCTGCTGGCTGAAGAGTGCTGGAAGAAGAACCTCTGGAGCTGCCTGGGGGGAAACTGGCAGCTCTAAGAAAAGCTAGAG